>AWOL01S0031332.1:175665-227786 GCA_000715115.1 Nicotiana otophora
ATTGTAGAAAAGTTACCAACTTTATCTTCTGGCTTATACTATTCAAAGATTAGTACAGTTGAAGCACACTCTATCATAAACAAGAAGTTTATTGATTCAAATACTTTTTTGCTTTGGCATGGCCGTTTGGGCCATCCGGATCAATAATGATGAGACGAATTACTGAAAATTCGAGTGGGCATCCATTAAAGAACCTAAAGATTCTTACAAATGATGAATTTTCTTGTGATGCTTGTTATCAAGGCAAAATGATCACTAGACCATCACCAATGAAGGTTGGCATTGACTCCTCTACCTTTTTAGAACGTATACATGGGGATATATGTGGACTTATTCACCCACCAAGTGGGCTGTTTAGATATTTTATGGTCTTAATAGATGCATCTTCAAGATGGTCTCATGTTTGCCTACTATCATCTCGTAACCTGGCGTTTGCAAAGTTATTAGCTCAAATAATTCGATTAAGGGTACAATTCCCAGATTATCCTATAAAGGCTATTCGCCTTGATAATGCTGGAGAATTCTCATCTCAAGCTTTTGATGATTACTGTCTATCAGTTGGGATAAAAGTTGAACATCCGGTAGCTTATGTTCATACTCAAAATGGCCTTGCAGAGTCATTTATTAAACGACTGCAATTGATAGCAAGACCACTACTTATGAAAACAAAATTGCCCACTACTGTTTGGGGCCATGCTATCTTGCACGCAACATCACTTATCCGTCTCAGACCAACACATTATAATAAATATTCTCCGTCACAATTAGTTTTTGGTCATGAACCAAATATTGCCCATCTACGAATTTTTGGATGTGCTGTATATGTGCCAGTAGCACCACCACAGCGCAGTAAGATGGGCCCCCAAAGAAGGTTAGGAATATATATTGGGTTTGAATCACCCTCTATTATTCGCTATCTTGAACCATTGACGGGAGATTTATTTACTGCTCGATTTGCAGATTGTCGATTTGATGAAACAAATTTCCCACAATTAGGGGGAGAGAAAAAGGAAATCAAAAGAGAAATTGTGTGGAAAGTTTCATCATTATCTCACTTTGATCCACGTACCCCTATATGTAATCAGGAGGTCCAGAAGATCATCCATTTACAAAATATAGCAAATCAAATGCCAGACGCATTTACTGATTTGAAAAGGATAACTAAGTCACATATCCCTGCAGAGAATGTGCCTATCCGAATTGATGTCCCAGCAGGACCATCTATTAGCATGAGAGCTAGTGAACCTAAAGCACGCCTGAAGCGTGGTAGGCCTGTGGGTTCTAAGGATCGAAATCCTAGAAAAAGAAAATCGACAAATGATCAAAATGATATTATGAAGGGATCTCCTGAAGAGACCCAAGATCTGATTAGTTATGGGATTCCTGAAGAAATCAATGAACCTGAGACTCAAGTGAGCGAGGAACTTTTAATAAGTTCTACTGGTGATGGGATTAATTTAAATCGATCTGAAATAGTAGTGGATAATATTTTTGCATATAATGTTGCACTTAACATTATGCAAGGTAGTGAGGATTTTGAACCCCGATCTATCGAAGAATGTCAACAAAGATCTGATTGGCCAAAATGGCAAGGGGCAATTCAATCAGAATTGAACGCACTTGCTAAAAGAGAGGTCTTTGGACCAGTAGTCCAAACACCTGCTGGTATAAAACCAGTTGGTCATAAATGGGTTTTTGTGCGAAAAATGAATGACCAGAATGAAGTTGAAAGATACAAGGCTCGCCTTGTCGCACAAGGATTCTCACAACGACCTGGAGTCGATTATGAAGAAACATATTCACCTGTTATGGATGCCATAACATTTCGATATCTCATCAGTTTAGCCTTACGTGAAAGGCTTGAAATACATATGATGGATGTGGTTACAGCTTATCTGTACGGGTCACTTGATAATGAGATTTACATGAAAATCCCTGAAGGATTTAAAATGCCTGAAGCATATTCAAAATCTCGGGAAATGTACTCAATCAGATTACAAAGATCTTTGTACGGTTTAAAACAATCTGGGCGCATGTGGTATAATCGCCTCAGTGAATATTTGCTGAAAGAGGGTTACATAAATGATGTTATTTGTCCATGTATTTTTATAAAGAAAATGGCTTCAGAATTTGTTATACTTGCTGTTTATGTTGATGACATAAATCTTGTTGGAACTCCAGAAGAGCTCCAAAAGGCAATTGAATATCTTAAGAAAGAATTTGAGATGAAAGATCTTGGAAAGACAAAAATTTGTCTTGGTCTGCAAATTGAACATTTAGGAGACGGGATCTTTATCCATCAATCTGCCTATACAGAAAGGGTCTTAAAACGCTTTTACATGGACAAAGCGCACCCATTGAGTACACCAATGGTTGTTCGATCACTTGAAGTGAATAAGGACCCGTTCCGACCTCCAGAAGAGGATGAGGAACTCCTGGGTCCTGAAACACCCTATCTCAGTGCAATTGGTGCACTTATGTATCTTGCTAATGCTACAAGGCCTGACATAGCATTTTCTGTTAATTTACTAGCAAGATATAACTCTTCTCCTACTCAGAGACATTGGAATGAGATTAAGCATATTTTGCGATATTTAAAGGGAACTCTTGATATGAGTTTGTTTTATGCTAACAAAGGTAGTGCAGATCTTGTTGGTTATGCAGATGCAGGTTATTTATCTGATCCCCATAAAGCTCGATCTCAAATCGGGTACGTGTTTACATGTGGAGGTACTGTCATATCATGGCGCTCCACAAAGCAGTCAATTGTTGCTACTTCTTCAAATCATGCTGAGATAATAGCTATTCATGAAGCAAGTAGGGAATGCGTATGGTTGAGATCAGTGATTCATTTTATTCAAGAAAAATATGGTTTGGAGTGTGATAAAAGATCCACAATTTTATACGAAGACAATGCTGCATGCATAGCCCAATTGAAGGGAGGATTTATAAAAGGAGATAGAACGAAGCACATTTCACCAAAATTATTCTACACACACGATCTTCAGAAAAATGGTGACATTGATGTGCAGCAAATCCGTTCAAGTGACAATCCGACAGATTTATTCACTAAATCTTTGCCAACTTTAATTTTTGATAAGATGGTATACAAGATTGGAATGCAGAGACTCAAATATTTGAAACAAGATTTTCATCAGGGGGAGTAAAATATGCGATGTACTCTTTTTTCCTTACTAAGGTTTTTTTCCCATAGGGTTTTCCTTATAAGGTTTTTAATGAGGCAACTAGAAATGCGTATTACTAAATATGTGTACTCTTTTTCCTTCACTAGGATTTTTTCCACTGGGTTTTTCCTAGTAAGGTTTTAACGAGGCACAATACCTTTTAATGAACATCTAAGGGGGAGTGTTATAAAAATAATTATATTATGGATGTTCATTTATTACTCCACTATAGATAATCTTCCTGAAGAAGATTATCCATTCAGTACTCTGTTGAAGTTTATCTACAAGTATTTGATGCAGGCAGGTTGCAAGCAGCTCAATGAAATAATTTGTAGCAATTTCTTATTAAACAGGCAGGTTGCAAGCAACTCATGCAGACAACATACAAGCAGCTAAAGAAAAGTCTTGCAGCTGCTTCCTGAAAAGCCTTGTAGCTGCTTCCTTTCTTCTATAAATAGAAGAACTTTCAGTTTATTATGTAGATAAGTTTGAAATTTGAATAATATATCAATTTCTTTCTATAATTATCTTTACTTTATAGTTTTTATTTTATAACATATTTATATAATAACAAAAAACTGCCATGGGTTTATCTGTTAAGATACTAAAAAGAAAAAATAGAAAATAGTATTTGCTTGCCTACCACCCGAAGGCAGACAACGCCACAACGGGTCGAGAGAACCGGAAAAAATTGCGAAATCAGCAAAATTCCATCGGTGGCAACTGGCGACAGCCCCCGTTTTCTCTAAAAATTCAAATTGAATCTTTCACTTTGTCTTCTTCAATTCATCAATGGCAGAAGTTTCTAGAATCCACCGTTTCCACCTCCCGACAACCACCACCTATGCCACCGTGGCCGTGGCCGACGATGATGATGATGAAGAATACCCAAATCCCTTCGCTTTCGATTTCGACTCCCTTTCTCCTCCTCCTAATCACACCTTTTTTAATAATTTCAACTTCAGCCCCAATTCAGGACCCGAATCCGTACATTCAGATCCGGATTCTGAGAATTCATTTTACGTCGATGAAGATCAAATGAATTTCGTTACGGATCTGTTCGTTACAGAAGACCCTGATTTTGATAATAGAAACCCTAATTCTAGGGCTTTTCCGTACGGTGATTTTGGATCTGATTTTGATGGGGATTTTCTTCCCTCAGAATCTAACGTGTTTAATAATACGGGTGTTGGGCTTCGGGTTGTGGGTATCGGGTCGGAATCAGATTCGGAGGAGCTGAATTCTAGGGTTATTGATCAAAATTTGAATGAAGATTTCGAGTGGGAAGAAGTCAATGAAAGGGTTGAAGATAGAGACTTTTTGAGTTCTGTGATTGATGGAATTGAAGAAATATCAGTTTCTTCAGATATTTCGAGTTCAATTAACGGTGGAGATGATGAGCCGGTGAGGAATTTAGAATGGGAAGTTCTATTGGCGGTTAATAATATCGAGAGAAGCCTCGATTTTGATGGAAATGATGATACTGAATATGGTGATGCCTTGTTTGGGCAATTTCTCGAAAGTGAAGGGACCTTGATGAAGGGTAGTCCACCAGCAGCTAAGTCTGTTGTTGAAAATCTTCCGTTGGTGGTTTTGAAGGACGAAGAAAACAAGATGGCTTGTGCTGTTTGTAAAGATGAGATTTTGGTTGTGGAGAAGGTGACTGAGCTTCCTTGTTCCCATTGTTACCATTGGGACTGTATTGTGCCGTGGTTAAATATACGTAATACTTGTCCTGTTTGTCGCCATGAGTTGCCTACGGATGATAATGATTATGAGAGGAGAAAAAATGGAACGCGTACTGGCGTTGGAGCTGGGCTCTTCGATGATTTTCAGGTTAGATACAATTTTGAAGTTGTTCCTTGAGATTGTAGTTTCTATTCATATAAGAAAAGATTTGATAGGATGTGCATATTCCCTTAGTGGTGAGTATGTTGATTCTTTTTATAGCAAGTTCCTTTCTTTGATTTTTACATTGGGTACGGTGTATGTAAGGTTGTCAATTTTTATGACAGTATGAAATTGATAATTTGTGTACTTTACCATTCAACAGCGCCACAGTGTAAACAGAATGTTGAGTCATTAATGCTACTACAGCAATTGATGAAAGTTTGAAATTATTTGGGTGCATTTTGACATTTGAGTTCATGTTTCCTATAACATGTTCTATATTGAATTAGGAGGAAGGCTTATCTTTCTCAGTGCACTTAGAGATATTTGAGTCAATAATGTGGAAGAAAAAAAAAAGAAAAAAGAAAAAAGTATGAGGTGTTTGACCAAAGAGTAAAGTGTTTTGAGCAGAAGCAGTTTGTCTGCTGTGGGGATGTCGCGTCTTATCAGAAGCAGAAAGTAAATTTTTGCAAGATAAAAGCATCTTATCAATTATTTGTATTAGAAAGAAACAGATAGCAGAATGGACTCCGTGTTCCTTAGCAAGGAATCATGGATTGTCAACCTGTCAAGACTCAAGTGCACTGGTGGTTTCCTCTGTTATAATCTCAGGCTTCAGTTTGTGCATTGTTGCATGAGGTTGTTCTGTCCTCAACTCAACTCATGTTCTGCCCGAATAATATTGTTACAGATGCAATTTTGCTGAGATAAACGGCAGGAGGACATGAATTGCTTATAGTTCTGCGAATAAAACCTTGATATGCAACACCAAAAAAGAAGGATAAGAGCGGATAATACTGAAGCGATGCAGGGTATGATCAAATGTGGAGAAACGCTAGTCCTTATTTGCTTCTACTACAATAAAATAATCCTGGCCTTTCTGATATGATCAAAGATGTCTGAATAATGATTTGGAATATCTGGGTTCCTTTTGGTGTATGGTTTCTTGAATAACCCCTGATCCATGCATGTGACAGATCCTGAGAGCATAGCTAGGGAAGAGAGCAATTGGGTTATTCTTGCTAGTGTTAAATGCTTGTATTGATTACTAAAGGTTAACTTTTAACTAAACACTTATATGGTCTGTATGACTTGCTTATTTGTATAAAGCTCTTAATCTTACTCCATATATCTGCGAGTCATCACCTATCTCTTTGATTTCTATTGATACTCCATATATCTGCGAGTCATCACCTATCTCTTTGATTTCTATTGATGAATAGCTAAATTGCTTGAATCTAGGTAGTTCTTGACCATTTCTTCTGACCTCAAAACTTGGATTGACATGAAGGAAGGAAAAATAAGAAAACAGAAAAGAAAAGAAAAAGGAGATCATGTTGAGGAGAACAGGAGTATTAAGTTATTATTTTCTGATTGATTAGAAAATCAAAGAAAGGAATGGATGTCATCTGACGCTAATATTAGTTAATGAAGTATTCATTTTGTTTACAAGCCTATGGTCTTCTTTGGTTATACACAAGGTTCTGTGAAAGAGGTCCACCTTTTCTTTCCACTCACTTTTGGATGAGAAAGAAATTTAAGTTTTTGTCCATGATATTAACCCAACCATTGTCTCCTTCTCCCATCTTTTCTCTCTGGAAAGGCAATCTGGAGCAAATAGATTAAATTCACCGTCTTCTTTCCTTTCCTTTGTCCTCCCTGAAAAACAAAATCCAAAACATCTGCTCACGTCTCTCTTAAGCAACATGCATGTCAAAATTTGCTTTGGAATTTTCTATCAATGTAATACTAAGTTCACTGTCTGGATAACTTTATCATGCTTTAGTAGCAGAGATATACATCATCTAATGACAATTTCACTGTCTGAAAGAGGACTTTATCATGCTTTATTAGCAGAGATATACATCATGCAATGACAACTTCCTGTCTGGAACTTTTTGTCTTGCTTCTGAGTAATGATGTATGTATTTATACTGCTGGCTTCCATTTTGAACAACAAATTTTAGTAGTGTAACTTAAAGCCTACACCAATCAGAAAAAAAGGCCCCTTCCCTGTCCAGAAGGCGGTCATGTTATGTAATGGGACTGATTATATTTGGTCGTCTTCTAGCTTCAAATTTGGTTCTCTGCAAGCGAGAGGAGATCCATTTAAAAAAAAGTTAAGAGGAGTTTCTGCTCAGTCAATAGGAATTAATCTTGGATGAAGGTTGGAGGTCTGCTGCCTTACTGAGTCTAAACTATTACTTTCCGGTAGTTCCTCGTTTTATATATTTTTTTGTTATGTTATTTTCTGAAGTCCTCTTGGTATATTGTCTATATTACCGTGCTGTTGAACTGGTTTCTTTTCAGCATCTGATTACCTATTCGCAAAGATTTAACTTATATACGTACCGGTAGTGTAAGGAGTTTTTACACTATCAATGTACTTTTTACTATTACACCATGATTTACTTTATTTTTCTAGTTTATCAATTTAGACCTATGATAGACAGGTACCTGTTGTAGGTTCTGATGATGTAAAAAAGTTTTACATTGTTAGCACAGAAGTTAAACTCATTCACAAATCATAATATCATATTTCTTTGGTAAATAAAACTATTTTTATTACCAATGGGGAAGTTACAGCTCAAAGAAAAAAGAGAGAGAGCCATGGACATCCCCAGTATGCAGAACTGTATCTCACCACACAACTAAGAACAATATTTCTAACTAGGATAGAAGTTCAATCTATTTAATCTACTGCCCAGTTTTGGATTCATCCTTCCTCTCACAAATACTTCTTGAATAATCATCTTGATGATAGCTTCTACTGGTTATCCTGCCTTACCTGGTTCCTGCCCTCTCAGCTTTACTGGGTCAAAAGGTTTTATGCATGTGCATGTTTATAGATGGTAAATATTTGGTAGCACTTGCATCTTTTTTCTAAGGAGAAAAAGGGGGGAGACTACATATAGATAGCACCTTAGAATATTCTGCTCAATCACATTGAAATTAGCTCTTTCAATGTAAGGCTTGAATTCAAGGTAAAAAGATAGTCATTTAAGTATCATCTTCTTTTTGCTACACCTACTAAAATGTGAACGCATGTATCTCGCTTCCAAAGATAGTACTAATTCGACCATGATATATCACTGCACAAAATGAAGACGCGAAGCTATAGCCTGTAGGCTAGAGTACTGCTGGGGAATGATGAATATAAGTTGTGCTACTCTATTCAGTATTTTCAGTGTGCTTACTATCTAAAATGTTTCAAGTACTGTTTCTTTAGATACTAAAACAGAGAGATTCACACTGAACCATGACATGTTTCACTACCTCTGAGCTGCTACCTACAACTACTAATCATACCAAGTTAAGAAATAAAGCATCCCTTTGTTCTTTATCTTTCACTTTATCAGCAGTTCAACACCTCAAATCAGTTTTGCTTGTTCTTTCTACCTTTGAGTTCTTTCTAGATCAGGCATCTGAAATAGATATCTTTTCAACTTTCAACGGGCATTTGCCCAGCTTACCAGATAACTCCAAAAAACTAGGGCTATGGGTTACATAGTTTCTACCCACAATCTGATAACCTGTTAAGCTTAAGTTACTAAAAGAAATTTCGCCTGATTATCTAGTCTAGTCTAGTAATTATTTTCAAGTTTAAACGTGGAGAAAATTGTTGTCCTAGTCAAATAGCTTTTCCTTTGTTATGGCTTAGTCATTTCATGGTTCGTGTGCAGACCCCTTTCTTCTATATCTTTTGAAGCTGCATTAGTTCTGAAACCATACTCGTGGTTGAGAATTCACAAATTATATCCGAATATTCTTCCTTTTTAACTTCAACTCAAATATTGTTCGAATGCCTACTTTAATGTGCTGTTTGGATTGCTGTGAAAAGTTTTGAGAAGTTGAAATGAGATTAATAATCTAATGTATAACTTAAAGGATAGAATAATCTGATGTATAAAGTCTCTGATTGTCAGTTAAATTACATTAAATGCAGTCATATGTGTGGATGTATCGCCACTCGCCCGTGATTGTAATGTAGCTCTTGAGAAATACTGATCGCATTTACGTCTCTTACTCCATTGGTCGTTCTTAAGTGTTGTTTTAGTCACACACACAAAAACAAATGGTAAATAATTGTCAGCTTTAGGAAGTCAGAAAGTATTATAATTTTGTTTTCTCTTCAAATCTATTCTTGTTGCAAGTGATCCATAGTAGCATTTTTTAAGCATCTCTCAACAGCTATTACTCATCTTTTTGAGGAGAGATAATGGGTAAATTAATCAAATAATTCTTATTAAGTCATTCTCTCAACGAGTGTGCTAATACTTTCAACGATAAGAAAGAGTATATATAAGCAAGGAAATTAAGGGTCCATGATTTGAGTCCGGAACCTAAATGTTAATTTTTTTTTTTTACTTAAGAGACCAATATATATATATATATATATATATATATATATATATATATATATATATATATATATGCGCTATAATTTAACGGCCATAATAATTTACTGTATAGCGCATGTAATACATGCGCTTGTGTACAACTCATTTATTACATGCGCTATACTGAACAATTGAGCTGCCATAATAATTAACCGTATAGTGCATTTATTAGATGCGCTATATTGATATTTGGCATCCTAATTGCTTACTTAAGGTCGAACGTTCATTCTTGAAAAAATCATCCTTGAGTGAATTTAAACCATACCTTTGTTCTTCAACATTCTTTATACACCAGTTCATCTTTATCAATATACCTTTTCTCTTTGAATCTACAATGTCTGATGAGCGAAAAATTAGGGATGCATTATATTGGGGCGGTGAGGTTGTGGCAAAAAATAACCCGATACACTATAGTAGTTCTCCACAGTGTATTGTTAAGGTGCCACTCACATTGGAGTACGGCAAATTGATATCTCTGATTTGTAAAAGAATGAGTGTGAGTAAACGTTCGGTTAATCTTATCGCTTACTCCGCAAGGTGTTACTTGTTATGTCGAGGTTAACATCGATAACGATGAAACTCTGCAAGATTTTTTGAGGACTCCGTATGAACACAATGATGTTCTTATGCTAAGAATGCTGGAAATGTATGTAAAGTCAGAAGACGTCAACAATATTGATGTTTCGCAAAGTATAGCTAACACTCAATCATCTGGCGGTATTTTCGAAGTTGTTTTATCCGAACAGGTTCCGTACGAAAGAGTCTGGCCAGATCTAAACTTTTCTCCACGGGTTAATGAAGAGTGATGACATAATTTCTCCCCAATGCAGCAACATAGATGGTCGCCAAGTTTACAAAATTCACAAGCCGAGTGGTAAATAACAATTTTCCCTGTTGTAGTATAAATATTTCTTATTATGTATCATAATCGTACTAACTCATATATCTTTCATAGGGGTTACTAGCCAGATATAAATTTTATAAGTTATGAACCAGTCAATAGTTGAAATATACCTAATTTTGGAGGGGTAGATCATACTGGTCAATCCTCGAGTCATCATCAACTTGATAATGTGCATCATGGGCTATCTTCAAATTATGAATGGTATGTTTAAGAGTTAAAGTTAATATATTATGTTGAGATGCCTCCGAAATATTAATTATTTTATTGGTTGTACAGTGAAAATGAGCAATATGATGGTCTTATCCTAATTCAGTGTAATGACCCGACCGATCATTTTGAGCATTTGCATTCCGTTCGGTGTTTGAGGTCTTGAGTAGCTTCATATGATGCATTATAACTTACGTGTGCGATCGATTTTGGTTTTCGAGTGGTTCAGGATTAGTTTGGAAGAATGATTCTCATTTTAGAAGCTTTAAGTTAGAAAAGTTGACCAAGTTTGACTTATTTGACCTTAGATCAGAGTTTTGATGGCTCTGTTAGGTCCGGATGGTGATTTCGGACTTGCATGTATGCCAGTATTTTGTATTTGGATATTTTTAGAAGGTTTTGGCTCTAATTGGTGAAAGTTGGCAATTTAGAGGTTTGAAAAGTTCATAGGTTTGACCGGGACTTGACTTCGAGGTTACCGAATTCTGAATGTTGTTTCGGGAGTTGGTATAGGTTCATGATGTCATTTGGGACTTTTGTGCAAAGTTTGGTTAGATTCCGGATTGGTTAGGCTTGAATCAGACGCTTGGTCCGAAGTGTGAAGTGTATGAACTTAAGAGATTGATCTTGATCGATGTTTTGTGCTTTTGATATTTTTTATGATTTGAGGCCTTGAGTAAGTCCATGTTGTGTGTTGGGACTTGTTGGTGTGTTTGGGCGAGGTCCTAGGGGCTCGACTGTGTTTTAGATTGATTTCGAACCATTTCGGAGTTTGCATAAGATGTTGGTTTTCTGGTGCTCCAGTTGAGCTTCGCGATCGCATTGAGTAATTGGTCAGTTGGGTTGGTAGTTCACCGTGTTTGCGTAGGAGCCATCACATTCGCTGATATGGAAATTGGGTTGGACAGATTTGTTCTTCGAGTTCGCATATGTGGTACGCGATCACATTTCAGCGAGGGAGCTGGGGAATTTTTGCTTCGCGTTCGCATGGGCTTGGACGCGTTCGTGGAGGTCTGGCATTTGAGGTCATCCCGTTCATGTGGTCGGTGTCGCGAACGTGTAGAGCATTTTGGTGGCAATGTGATTTTGTGCATCGCGAGGGTAGAACTGCGATCGCATAGGGTACAATTAGGCAGTGGTTATAAGATATTATATTCAGAGGTTTTACTCTTTTTATCACATTTTGAGTTTAGAAGATCGGGTTTGGGAGATTTTGGAGGGGATTTTCACGACTTGAATTGGGGTAAGTATTTTTGACTCAAATTTGGTTATTTTACATGATTCTATCTTTGATTTTGGCATTTGATTGATGAATCTAAAAGAGAAATTGGGGTATTTTTTGTCAGACTTTTTCTAAAGTGAATAATTGAAATTTGAACATCGATTCAGAGTTGGATTTGGGTAAAACTAGTATGATTGGACACTTATTCGAATGGGGTTGTCGGAATTTGTGGATTTTGTCGGATTTTGAGGTGCGGGTCTGGGTTGATTCTTTGGTTGACTTTGAATAAGATTAAAGATTCGACCTTTATCGTTTGAGTATGTTTCCTATGGCATTATTTGATGATTTTGAGTTGCTTTTGGCTAGATTCGAGCCGTTCAGAGGTCGATTCGCGTGAGATGGTATTTTTAGAGTAATATTTTGGCTTGTTCGGTATTGTTCTAGCTTGTTCGAGGTAAGTAACATATCTAAACTTGGTTTGGGGGTAATTATCCCTGGGACCTATGATACTTGAGATGTGTTGGGGGTGATGCACGTGCTAGGTGATGAGAGTGTGTGCATACACCGGGTATTCATGGGTAGACTCTAGGCTAGTATGAGACTAGTTTGCTTTCATGCCTCGTTATATCCGTATTTTCTATTCTTGAATGATAATTTGAGCTATGATTCATGTTAGAAATTATGTCTAGGCTGTGTACTTATTTGTGTGAGACATGATGGGGCTATTCTTGCAATTTTGAGTTGTTTGGCTTAATTGTAGTCAGATTTTCAGTCATAAATCTTCAGAGGATATATTTCAGTCTCTGTATATTATTTGTTTGTCATATCATACGATGCTGTTTTCTTCTATATGTGATACTGCTTGGGTTGAGTTCTATGAGATGTGAGCCATTGAGACTTGAGCGGTTGATGAATGATGTGGGCCATAGAGATGTATTGTGATTGATATTTGGATCGGCTTGCACGCCGCAACGGATTGATTATTGATTAACGCTTGGGCAAGCATCCGTCCTTCCGGAGTGTGATATTACAGTGAGCGTAGGCACAATGATATATATGTGCTTTGGTGAGGGGCATTTGTGCTAGGCACCTTGAGTGTGCTGAGAGTGAGTGTACTTGATGATTTCACTATGATGTTATTGACTTAGCATGTATACTTGAATGTATTTTCCTCGTGCTAGATGGTAATGAAATGTTCTATCTGTTGTTAAATGTTTGGGAAGTCACAGTTTTCTTGTTGAACTCATGTTTTAGTGATTTCAGAGAAAAAATTGGGCTTTGACTGTTATACTTGGAAAACGTGTCTAATTTTTCGTATTTGGGGACGAGCTAAATATGACATCTTTTGAATTATTTTATTCTAATTTCATCATTATATCATGTGTTGTTATTGATCATTTGTGTTGGACGTTGACCTTGTTATGAGTTCGTCACTGCTTTAGTCCGAGGTTAGGTTTGTTACTTATTGAGTACATGGAATCGGTTATACTCATACTACACTTCTACACCTTGCGTGCAGATCGTGGAGATAATGCTGTTGTGTATGGCGAGAGCTGGCATTGAAGATGTACTTGCTTTCGGATATAGCTATCATTTGTCCTTGATAGTTTTAGATTTTTGTAATATGTTTATGTATATTTTTAATAGATGTTGTATTTATTTTCATATCAACTTTGTATATCTAAGTCTTAGTGGCTCATGACTTGTACTACCAATCCTTGGGTTATTGTATATAAATTTAGTTATTTCACTTATTGATTTCTTATCATTTTCATTAAATTTGGGTTGGCTATTATTTGGCTTACATAGTGGATTGAGTTATGTGCTATCACGACTATGTGGATTTTGGGTCGTGACACTCAGTTGGGCGGTGACAGTATATTGAATTAGGATATGGCAGATACATAGAGTGAGGAAAATGACAATGATTATGACATCAACGCTGATGAGTCTAGAGATAACACACCCTTCCCTGATGAGAGCGATGATGAGGAACCATAATTCACATATGAGAGTGAGAATGAGCAACCCGATTTGACGATGGAGAATAATGCCACCACTCAGCATGCTCCCTATATGCAGACTCCACCTACCGTTAGACCAACAATTTATGAGTCGTGTGTGCCCTTTGATTCAAGGGAGATTCCCTACCTTGATCACTTGCCAAGTATGCCGGATGTGGATGCCCTTACAAGGAATCTTGATGAAATTCATATAATAATGTGGGATGAAAGTAGACCAACGAAGCTCTGTAAAAATATGCTTTTCGGTGAAAAAGCTTGCCTCAGCAGCGCAGTGTGAATTTGTAGCATAAAATACTACCCAAAGATCGAGGTCGCTGAGTCATCTAAGAAAGCATATAAGGTGATTTATCGTAGATAGTACCAAGGTTGTAAGTGGATGCTGCGTGGGAGAAAGTGGAAAACTAATTTGTGGATGGTGGGTAAATACATTGGCAAACATACTTGTAATATGGACACATTCAATGGAAATCATTTTAACTTGAACGTTCATTTGATTTTTCTTATCTCGATTCCACACATTGAATCATCCATAAGGTACAAGACGAATGAGCATATCTTTAGTTGAGGGATATTGAGATTGAGAAGTGGGCTCTGCACAAGGATGGTGGCAGAAGATGGAGAATTTTGACTATAAATATCTCCGAGTCTTTCAATAGATTGTTGAAGTCAGCCGTGAATTGCCAGTCACTTCAATAGTGCGGATGTCATTCAAGCAACTGGAGGATAGGTTCGTTGATATATTCCATAGTGCATGCTCCTTAGTGAAAAAGGGTTTTCAAATTATGCCCAAACCGATCAACAGTTTGAGCGTTATAGGAAGTGGTCACAATGGCATACATATTAGCAATATTATAGTGACTGAAATATTTTTGAAGTTCACACCGGTTTGAATTGATGCTGCGGTAATAATACCCAAAACATCAATAAGAGTACACAATTATGTTCATGTGGTAAATGGTCGATTTATCACTTGCCATGCTCTCATGCCATGAAGTGCTTTCAACATATTGGGTTTGCAGCAACAAGGTATGTTAATAGAGAATATTGTGTGGCTGCATATGCAAACACCTATAGCGGACACTTCCAACCATTGGGTTATGAGTCTTGTTGGGCGCCGAAAGCATTTGCAATGGTTTGTAAACAAGGCATTTTTGCGTTGCATGGCAGTGCAAAAATGAATGCGGATACATAACAAAATAGATGTTGGGGATACCGTATATGCGCGTAGATATGGTATTTGTTCATAAACAGTACACGATTGTCGTAAATGTCCTACATTCGGTTTGAGACACGATGACAATTCAGCTCCTGGTAGCAGTTCATCCAACATTGGCAATTATCAGGCATATTATTAGTTTTTTTGTAGTATATTTAGTAGGAATAAATGTCTGTAATAGTGTGTTTTAATATCAATGATATAAATTTTTATTTCTAATAGTGTTAACTCTAATTGACACTTAGCATTTAACATTTAATAGAAAACTTAACGAAAAAGTTTAAAAAAAGAAAATATTTTCATTCGTCATTATCGTCACTATCATGCACCAATTCATCATTACTTTCGTCGGGGTCTTCATTGTCATTTTCTTCATCTTCTTCTTCACCATCTTATTCGCATCCGTCGGGATCCAGGGCATCATAATCTAGCCTCTAATTGACACACATTTCTCATATTTCATCTCTATCATCAATAAGGCCACTTGCTTGGCTTCTACAATAATATGGCACTCTAATGTTCAAAGTTTGCGGTAGATATTTTGGTACGCCCTCCCGCTCCACAACTATTGGGAATACATGATAATCAAGATCTCTATGCAAATTTTCATTCTCTAATAGAGCCCAATGCTAATCCTCAGTCCCTTGGAGGTAGTTAAGATCATCCAGTGCATGATGAACGAGTAGTGCCTTTTCCATCTCTAAGATCTCCTTCATCAAATGCCGAATAACTTCTGGTTCGTCTATGTGTGTTTAAGTTTGGAACGTTTTAGACAATGGTTGTGGTACAACTAGCCCACACCAATGACATAATACTTCATAATTACACCTTTTTGAGTATAAGGGAACCCATTGTAGGTTTTCACCCCAAATTCGTACACCTGCATGCTTTGTAGAATACGCCTCCCCTCAGTAATGTGCCTTGTAATTTTTAGATCTATATATATATATTGATGAGTTTACATGATGAATGGATAGTGCCTTTTAGATCTCCTTCGTCAAATGCCGAATAACTTCTGGTTAATCTATGTGTGTTGAAGTTTGGAATGTTGCATACAATACTTGTGGTACAACTAGCCCACGCCAACGACATAATACTTCATAATTGCACCTTTTGAGTATAGGGGAACCCACTGTAGGTTTTCACCCCAAATTCGTACACATGCATGCTTTGTAGAATACGCCCCCCTCAATAATGTACCCTGTAATTTTAAGATCTATATGTATATTAATGAGTTTATTTTTTAAGTGACGTTAAACACCATACCACTTATCATCCACCAAACCAGTATAGCAACCTAGCATGCGTTTTCAAGAAAGGGATCGATTGTGTTTTGACCCGTTCCATGTGGATCGTTAGATACCTTCAACCCTTTGACTCTTCTTAAACCATTTATTAAATGTAAGTGGTATTTTGAAAAGGTTTTGTTAAATGAATAATTGGAAAAACATTTGCTTCTACTTAACAAAGACGAAAGTGGAGGTAGTTCAACATGATGCATGTATAATATACGCTATTAAATGCACGCCTTGTCTTGTCGACCTGAAAAGGCATGTACACACTTGTACCGTAATGATTCCTTACTAGTTCAATATAGCACATGTACAATATACGTTATGCGGCAGTTCAGAAAAATAGTACAAATTAAATGCACGCCTTGTCTTATCGATATGAAAAGGCCTATACGCGCTTGTACCATAATGCTTCCTTTACTAGTTCAACATGGTGCATGTACAATATGCGTTATGCAGCAGTTCAAAAAAACAGTACAAATTAAATGCATTCCTTGTTTTATCGATCTGAAATAGCGTGTACACACTTGTACCATAATGATTTCTTTACTAGTTCATCATGGCATATGTACAATATGCGATATGTAGCAATTCAGAAAATAATACAAATTAAATGCATGCCTTGTCTTGTCAATCTGAAAAGGCATGTACGCACTTGTACATAATGCAACTGGTCGATCTCGACGACTCGGTTAGAATCAGTCCGAGTGAGTCACGCAACTTTGCGCTGATGTAGTGAGTGATCTCTAATGAATTCCTAGAAGTAATCAATGCGTCGTGGGTGGAAGTTCTGGCTAAGCAACTCTCCATCCCATATATGTGATAGATAACCTATGGCCCGCCTGAAGTATAAGTAGCTCACGAGAAACGAGTCCAGAATGAACAGTGAGGCGATCTATAATGATGTTTATACATTGAATAATATTAATTAAACATAAGTTCTCTTTACTCGTTTAAGGTCTCGAAATATCTTGAAATATTTTATTGATTAATTTCATACAAAGTATTATTAATTATTTATTTAATTCATAACTTTTTATATTATTATTTAATTTATAACTTTTTATATTATTAATTATTTTGATATGAAGTATTATTTATCCGTAGTTAATTCATAAAGGTTTATATGTTAGTTTTTAAGATTTTACGACAAAAACTCGGTAGAGTCTCATTTGTACTGACTACTTGATATATTTTTATTCGTCATTAAAAGAATATTAAATATTTAATTTCTTTAACTTATCTAGATATGTTTAAATATTTTTATTAATTATTTTGATATAAAGTATTATTTATCATTTATTTAATTTGTAACGGTTTATATGTTAGCTTTTAGATTTTACGATTAAAAGAAAAAGCAGAGTCTCATTTGTGCTGACAACTATTTATATTTTTATTCGTTAGCCAACGAACATTAAATATTTAGTTTATTTAACTTCTCGTATTCTAATTGATTGGTTTATGATCATTCTTTTACTATAAAATTAGTAATTGATTAGTATGTATATGATTACTAATTTATTAGCACATAATTCGTAATTGATTGTAATAGAGGACTACGTTAATGACAGACATATAATTATTGTTCTACTATTAGATTATATTCAACAAATTCAATAAATAAATAAATTCTACCACAATTTCATAAAACATAACATATTATCACAAATTACACGGAATTATAAGTAATGTTATTTTTTTTATTTTGGTATTTTTTTAATATTTTTTTACTTTATGAAATTTCTGGAATTTAAAATCCTTAAACATAACAATGAATTATCACAAAACATCACAAATTATCACAAATTACACGGAATTATAAGTAATGTTATTTTTTTATTTTGGTAATTGTTTAAATATTTTTACTTTATGAAATTTCTAGAATTTTAAAATCCTTAAACATAATCCTATTTTTTAATTTTATTTTATGGAATTTAAATATCATAGCAATTAAATTAAAACAAATAGATTAAAAAAATCAAAAATTAACAAAACACGCAACAAAACAGTGACGCAAATTTTAAAAAAAAATTACACAAAAAAATATAAACAATTTATGCGAAAAGAGTTTAGCAAAATGCCTATTCTTCGAAAATTTTGAACGGTGAATATACGTCGCCTTTTCTAGCAAATCAGCTTCAATACTTGTTCTACACCACGATCTAACCTTGAACATTGCGTTTGTTGTTTTCGGAAATTATAGCGACACGTGATTTTTGGGGGAGAAGGTGGGATCCATTCGAGGAAAAAAATAGAAAAGGGGATGAGGGGGGAGCGAGGGGGGGAGGGGGGACCGATGTACGACAGAATGCCTGAGGAAGAAGGGCGTTTAATTTATTGATGTATAGCACATGTATTACATGCGCTATACCCAAGCGGCTTTTGAAGTTCAGCTATAGCGCATGTAATATATGGGCTTTTGCATCTATACACGATTTTAAGGTCACAATGGAACCTATACCTACTTTGCAAAAACATTTGCAAGCCTACCCACTTTACGATCAAATTCAGACTTATCAATCTGAAGTTAAAAAGAAATTAGTCTGAAGTGAAAAAAATGTATTTCAGATTAAGGCCAAATAGGTCTGAAGTGAAACTAATGGTTTCATGCACTTAAGGCCAATAAGTTTGAAGTGAAAAATTTTACTTCAGATGCACTTAAGGCCAAAAGGTCTGAAGTGCAACAAACGTTTTCCTACACTTAAGGCCAATAGTCTGAAGTGAAAAATTGCACTTCAGATGCACTTAAGGCCAAAAGGTCTGAAGTGCAACAAACGTTTTCCTACACTTAAGGCCAATAGTCTGAAGTGAAAAATTGCACTTCAGATGCACTTAAGGCCAAAAGGTCTGAAGTGCAACAAACGTTTTCCTACACTTAAGGCCAATAGTCTGAAGTGAAAAATTGCACTTCAGATGCACTTAAGGCCAAAATGTCTGAAGTGCAACCAATAATTTCATGCACTTAAGGACAAATTGGCGTGAACTGCAAATTGCCGAGAAACAGAAATTTGGTCTTCGAATTTTAACAATCCAATATACGATTTAATACCTAAATCTACTCCAAATGAGCTCAAATTTGAAACATAACCTCCAAATATTTTCAAGAACAAACCCAATCATCAATTTGTCAAAACAACAATAAATCTAACAAACCCATTTTGAAATTAATAAAAAGACAAAAGAAGAAACCCTAAGCAACAGTAAAAAATAAAGCGCCACAACAGCTCACCACCGTAAAATATTATAAAATACCTTAAAATATATTCACAAATAACATATAAAATCACTGTTACCCGAAGAAGAAGAAGAAGAAGAAGAAGAAAGAGGAGAAAAAGGCATGAAGTTGTTTAAACAATGAGTACAAGTTTAAAAGAATTTAAAAAGTGGATACAGGTTAAATGGAGGCGACCAAATAGGGCGCCCGTGCAATTTTTACTACAATATATGCGTTATACATGCCAGTTGAAATACATGTGCTATATCTTAACGGGGTAGCTGGCCTTTAAGGTATTACATGCGCTATATATAAAATTGTACTCATCTTTTTTTTCCACCTATTTTGGTCTCTTGAGTCCAAAAATACTACTCCCTCTGTTTCAATTTATGTGAATCTATTTCTTTTTTAGTATGTGCCAAAAAGAATGACCTATTTCCTTATTTGAAAATAATTTACCTTTATGCAATGATTTATAGCCACACAAAATATGTGCCTCATTTAAACCACAAATTCAAAGTATTTTTTTTTAAAACTCCGTGCCCAGTCAAATGGGTTCACAAATTAGGAAAACATTTAGGCCCATGATTCGGAGTAATTCAAGCTAGAAGGAATGCTGATTGGCCGCATACCAACAAAGGTACAAGGGGAGTTAGAATTAAGGGCAAAGGTCCAAATATACCCTTGTACTATACGAAATTAAGCACATTTGCCCTTCGTTAATACTTTAGCTCAAATATGCCCTTACCGTCACATAGTTGGTCTATATATGCCCTTAGAGTTATACAGTTGGCCCATATATGCCCTTTTCGAAACGGAATTCACTCAAACTAATTAGCTCTTTCGTTAATTGTATTAAAGTGTATTACAAATACTATTTCCTTTTTATTAGTACTTTTTTTCTTTACCTTTATCTTTTCTTTCTTCTTAGTACTAATTAGCCCTATGCGTGCATGGCAGGAACCGTATGCCTACCACCGTTACTCTGTTAGTCACTTGAAGGCCAACTTCTAGAGGGCTCATCCGAACAAAGACTTACATGATTTAATGTGGATGGCTGCAACAGATCACCAAGAGTGTAAATTCAGGAGGCGAATGGAATTGATTAGGAAGGTAGACCTAGAAACCTATCGTTAGTTGATGTGACATGCGCTTGACAATTTTACTTTGCATAAGGATGGTGGTAGAATATGGGAAATGTTGACTACAAATGTGTCAGAGGTTTTCAATGGGTTGTTGAAGTGTGCACATGGATTTCCTGTCACTACCATAGTGCATATGTCATTCAAGCAGATGGCGGAGAGGTTTGTTGAAAGATCTAGAGGTGCATCGTCATTGATGAAAAAAAGGGTATTGAATTTATGCCACATCCAATGAAACGATTTGAGAAATATAGGAAGCGATCACAATAACATACATTTTTGCAGTATAGCAGCGAGCGAAATATTTTTCAAGTTAGCACTGGTCTGCATCAAAACTACGGGAATAATACACACACAGTTAATGAATCCAGAATATTATGCTCGTGTAGAAAATGGTCAATCTATCACTTGCCATGCTCAAATACCATGAAATGCTTTCAACATACAAGTTTCGCGGCAACGAGGTACATTGATAAAGAATATAGTATTGCTGCATACGTAAACACCTATAGTGGATAGCTTCAGTCAGTGGGTGCTGAGAATTATTGGCCGCCGAAATCATTTAAAATGGTGTATAACAAGGATTATGTGCATCAACGGCAAGTGCAAAAAAGAATGCGGATACAGAACTAAATGGATGTTGGTGATACAGTTTATGCACGTAAATGTGGCATATGTTCCCAAATAGGACACGATCGCCGTAAATGTCCTTCAGTTGGTTTAGGAAGCGGCGGTAATTCAGCTCCAGGTGGTAGTTCATCCAATGTTCCCAATTATCAAGGATAAACGTAATGTTTTGTTACAGTATTTTTGTTGTAGTAAATATCTGTAAAGGTTCAATTTAAAGCATTTCTAAAATAAAATTATATTTCCATTATCGTTACTGTCTGTCACTATTTCATTGTCACTGTCTTCATCTTCTTCGTCAACATCTTGTACGCACCCTTCTGGACCGAGGGCATCGTAATCTAGGCCCCAGTTGACACACATTTCTCATGTTTCATTGCTATCATCAATAAGACCACTTGCTTGATTTCTACAACAATATGAGACTCCTAAGTCCAACATCTATGGTAGAAACTTAGGTAGTCCCTCCCACTCGACAAATGTTGGGAAAACAGGATAATCAATGTCTCGATGCAATTTTTCTTTTTCTAATAAATCCTAATACTGATCCCCCATTCCTTGTAGGTAATTAAGATCATCTAGTGCATGATGAACGACTAGTGCCTTTTTCATCTCTAAAATCTCCTTCATCAAATCCCGAATTACTTCTGGTTCATTTTTGTGTGTGTTTGTTTGGAAGGTTGCAGACAATTCTTGTGGTACAAGTAGTCCATGCCAGTGGCATAGTACTTCATAATCACACCGTTTGAGTAAAGGGGAACCCATTTATAGTTTTTCACCCCAAATTCGCATACCTCCAGGCTTTGTAGAATGCGCTTCGCCCTCAATAATGTGCCCTGCAACTTTGAGATCAGTGTGTATATTGATAGACTTATTTTCCAAGGGACGTAGAACACCATACCACTTGTCATCAGCTAAATCAGTATAGCAACCTAGCATATATTGTTTCAAGGTAGGGATCGATTGTGTTATGACATGTTCCATGTGGATCTGTTGAACTACCTTCATATTTTTGCCTCTTCTTAAACCACTTATTAAATGTTAGTGGCATTTCTGAAATGGATGTTGTAATGGTTCTTGAAATGGTCTTCTAATACTGATCTCTTAGTTCAACTTAAGAAGAACTAAACTGCACAAACTTGTATATTAAACGTAGTGCATCACCAATATGCGTTATGTGTATTGTCATGTCGACCTGAAAAAGCCGTCGACTTGAAAAAGCTGTTGATCTCAAAAGCTGCATCCACTTGTACCCTAAAGAATCATTATCACACGAAACGTAGCGCATCACCAATATGCATTATGTGTATTGTCATGTAGACTTGAAAAAGCTGTTGACCTATAAAAGTTTTTGACCTAAAAAAGCTGTCGATCTGAAAAGATGCTCCCACTTGTACACTAAAGAATCATTATCACGTGAAACGTATCATATCACCAATATGCATTATGCGTATTGTCATGTCGACCTGCAAAAGCTGTCGACCTAAAAAGTTGCACCCACTTGTACCCTAAAGAATCATTAGCACGTGATACGTAGCGCATCACCAATATGCGTTATGTAACCTAACTTCACTCTTAGATTCCTATAAAAACCTCGCGCATTTTAGTTATTATTTGCGTTGTAACGAAACTAATAAAACAACTTTCCATTAATTTTTTATTTTCGAGCATTATGACATGTCTGGAGCAATAACGTACCAAGGTGTTACTGTGGCAAACATGCAATATTGAAACCATATTGGTCAAATTTCAATATGGGGCGCAGACGTTGGATGTGTAAACAAGTTTTAAGTTTGTCACGACCCAAAAGCCCATCACAGGCGTCGTAATGGCACCTAGTCACTAATAATAAGTAATCAAAACTAACAACGGAAATAATTACGATATACAACCTCCCAAGACTGGTAGTACTGAGTCACGAACTCTAACTGAATATATAGAATGATCACGAGGACCGAATATACAATACTGTTTGATTACAAGTTAACACTACAATGAAATGAAAAGAATCCAAGGGACTGCGATGACCAAGCAGCTCTACCTTGAATCCTTACGATCCCGCTTTAATTCCGCTCAAGTCTGTTATCTTCAATACCTGGCTATGCACAAAAATGTGCAGAAGTATAGTATGAGTACGCCACGGTCGGTACCCAGTAAGTATCAAGACTAACCTCAATGGAGTAGAGACGAGGTACAATCAAGACACTCACTAGTCTAATAACCTGTGCAATATAATATACAAAATAATAGGAAACAAATAATAATAAGGGCAGGATAAAACAACCAGTTATATGCACAACAGACAACAAGAATACCATTAATATCACTCAACAATTAATAAACAGAATTCCACCCAATTAAATCAAGTCCTTCAAATAAATGTCTTTCACATATAATTCTTCTAGATAACTCTCTTTTAAATATAATTTTCTGAAATAATTATTTTTCAAATTTTATTCTTTCAATAAATCTTTTCAAATATAATTTTCTCAAATAAATATATTTCAAATACAATTCTTTCATATAATACTTTCTAAGAAAAAATCCTTCCAAATAAATATTTTGAATATAATTCTTTCAATTAAGAAGTCACCATGTGACACCTCATTATTCTTTCAATTAAAAAGTCACCATGTGACACTTCATTTCATAATCATAAAAATACGGGTGTCAGCCCATTTTCATATTTTTCTTAAATACGGGTCTCAACCCATTTTCATATTTTCACGACATCTCGTGCCCATAATCAAATCATCATATTTTTCCAGCACCTCGTGCCCTCATTTCATCTCAGAACTGCACAGACAATTCACGTGCCAAATATCATTATCATTTCATCACAGCACCTAGTGCCCATATTTCATATCACAACTGCACGAACAATTCACGTGCCAAATATCCTTATCATTTACTCACGACATCGTGCCCACATTTCAATTTATAATCTGCCTGGCAATAGCCACCGGCTCTCAATTTCAACATAAATCAGATTGTTATCAATTTATCAATAATAAGATAAATTGCACAAGGTATAAAAGTAAACACAAGAAAATCACAACATCACATGAAAATTATCAACACCACAACCCTACATCATCACATATCGTCCCTGACAATAGCCACCCTTATCGCTCCTATTGCCACCCTTATCACTCCTATAGCCACCCTTATCGCTCCGCCCAGACAATATCAATAACCACCCTCCTATAGCAACCCTTATCACTCTGCCCGAACAATATTCCTACAAACACAACAATAGTGAAATGCCACCCTTATACCCACATAATATCAACGGTGAAATGCTACCATTATCTTCCCAAAACAATAACTCACACAATACAACAACTTACATGGGAAATTATCACGGCAACATAACAAAATCAAATCATATCACAATTTGCCCAATGGCCACAACCAAATTCCAAAGATATAACAAAGTCAATTAATTTCATAACAAATATCCCAAAGCTTCACACAATGTATATAATACCGAAAACAATCAATAGAGATATAAATTACTCAGCATAAATCAAAGCCTTCATTGATGCAAATTTAGATGATTATATTAATACTTCTTCTTAACCTTGCTTAATTAATTATGTGCAGATGGAAAATTCATAATGAAATTAAATTCCAAGAAATATTAACCATCAAACTCACGGAATTCACATAAATATACAAGTAGTAATTTCATCAAATTGTGATATAAAAATAAATTCAACATCAAGGATTTAATCATGGCAAATAGACGATTTAATAATTATCCACGATTACCCAATTTACTACACAATAATGCCTAAGACTTTAATCCAATAAACATTTGCATGTATAAACCCGAGTACGTACTCGTCACCTCACGTACACGGCTTTTCACATTTCACAAATGGAACATAAGACTCAATGCCTAAGGAGTAATTCCCCCACTCGAGGTTAAGCAAGACACTTACCTTTTTGAAGTTAGGTCGATATTTCAAAATAGCCTTCTTGCTTGAATTGATCTCCGGACAACTCAAATCTATCCAAATTAATTGTATAACTCCATTAAAATTCGTCAAAAATAATTTTGGATAATAATACGTCGACTTAAAAATTTATTCCAAAAAGTCAAAAAAAGTCAACGCGGGACTCGCCTCTCGGAACCCAACTTAATTAACATGAAATCCGAACACCCATTCCGATACGAGTTCAACCATACCAATTTTATCGAATTCCAATAACAACTCGACTTCCAAATCTTAAATTTTTATTTTTGGAAAAGTTTACAAAAATCTTGATTTTTCCTCCATTAAATCCGAACTGAATGATGGATTCAAAGACATAATCATGAAAATTAATCAAAACCGGATAAGAATCACTTACCCCAAACACCCACGCAAGAATCTCTCCAACAATCGCCTTCTACCGAGCTCCCAATTAGATTTTGAGTTATGAACTCAAAACCCCATTTTGGGACTTTTAATTCTGCCGAGAAGTGCCTTCATCGCGTTCTAGACCGTAGCTTCGCATTCGCGAAACACAAAAAAATGTGCTGCCGAGATTCCTTCTTCGCGTTCGCGATATCCTCATCACGTTCTCGATGCCTTCCGACCTCTGCCCTTCACGTTTGCGAGACACGGGTCGAGTTTGCGAAGGCTTAACGCAAGCCAGGCCCCCAACTCCCCTTCCTCTTTGCGTTCGCGTAGGCTTTCCTCAGCTCCCTTCTTCGCGTTCGCGTCTTCTTCATCGGCTTCACGATGGGCAAATTCCAGCCGTCCAAAATCCTTCTTCGCGAACGCTTGAGACCCTTTGTGTTCGCGAAGAACAATACCAGATATCAGTACCAGCAATTTCAAAACAAGGAAAAATGATCCGAAACCATCCCGGAACTCACCCGATCCCCCCCGGGGACCTCAACCAAACATACCATCAAGTCCCAGAACATCATACAAACTTAGTCGAACCTTCAAATCACCTCAAATAACTCTAAAACCACGAGTCATACCACAATTCAAGCCTAATGAACTTTGAAATTTTAATTTCTATATCTTGTGCCGAAACACATCAAATCAATCCGGAGTGACTTCAAATTTTGCACACAAATCATAATTGACACAACAATGCTATTTCAATTTCCAGAATCGGATTCCGACCCCGATATCAAAAAGTCAACTTCCCGGTCAAACTTCCCAAAAATTCGACTTTCGCCATTGCATGCCTAAATTGGCTGCCGACCTCAAATTCACAGTCCGGACACGCTCCTAAGTCCAAAATCACCCAACGGAGATAACGGAACAGACATAACTCTATTCCGGAGTCGTCTTCACATAGTTCTGATTACGGTAAAAATCCTAAGACTTAAGCTTCCATCTTAGGGACTAAGTGTTCCAAATCACTCTGAATCATCCATAAATCAAACTCGACTACACACGCGGCTCATAATACGTATTGCGAGACTGCTCAAGACCTTAAGTCACTGAACATGGCATAAATTCTTATAACGACAAGTCAGGTCGTTACATTCTCCACCTCTTAAACAAACGTTCATCCTCGAACGTGCTAAGAATTATTCTACGGTTACCAAATTGATGATTTTACTTTTACACATATACTCACGGTTGATCCCACGTTACTGCATTTGAGATAAGCCTGACAACATCATCTCATTTGAGTTTATTTTTTTATCCATATGTCTAAACTTTAAGATCAATTCCTTACACTCCAAACATTTCAAAAGGTTTGATTTTCATAATAACGCACGGTATTAGTCTCAACTGGCTATAGAAACTCGTGCCTACGCACACATCAATCTTCTTGATAGTGTTGAAGTACTTCAAAACTTTCTCTGGGTTGCTACATTCTTCCCCCACTTAGGATCATTCGCCCTCAAACACATAATATATTTATCTCTTCCTTTGTAATTCTCAATCCTTCAAATTTTACTAACTCCCAATTTTTTTAAAAATTTAGCAGTGTCTCTCCTGTAATTGGGCATATCCACCTGCCAGAGTAACATCAAAACAACTCCTAACAACACATCCACAACCCCAACAAAATACCATAAGGTATATATCAATAACACCAATCTTAGCATTACAAGCACTGCATTATCATAATGATATCAAGACATGAAGCACATCATATGTATGCTCATCACCACATCTCTGGTCTTAAGGATTGTTCATAATTAATTTCAGTATCATCAATTAATCTCATATTAACCACCACCTCATTTCGAATTTTCACAATACTGACAACAGAATGTGAGGCATGAAGACCTTATAATTACTTACTCGGATTAATGAGTCACATTTAACGCCACCTGGGCACTCGCCTCATAGGCTAAAACTCAATGTTTATAGCACGAAAATGGCTGAATATGAAAAACATACAAGAATTATCAAATAAGCCTAACAAGCATGACTCCCTATTAATACTATTGTACGAATTAAATTTCACAAAGGGAAAAACTTTAAACTCATAAATATTTCACCACAAAGACCTCGTCCTTACATAACTTCCACCATGGCTTGCAGCCCGGTTTAAATATTTCACATCATGTAAAAATGCGAGGATCTCGTCCTCAAATCCGAATCACAATTATGTTGCACATTGTGCCAACTGAAATTTTAAATTTCCTTTCTTTCTTCTTTTCAATATATTTCATAAATAATTTTTCACAATATATAATGTACCCTCATACCGGTAGGGTGTATGATTCATAAAAATTGGAATCAATTATTCCGAAAAACATTAAACCCACTTTATTGAATAATAAAATTTTGCTTTTGGACTTATAGCCCTCAATGGTGCACAAAAAATAAAATGACAGACACAGGCTCACATCTTTAAATCTCCCAACAGGGATACACACATAAGTGGGTCATAAATTTATGAAGCTCACCCATAAGTGGGGCATAATAGGAGGATTCACCTCAATATTCAGAACCGAATCAAATTAAGAAAAATATCCTTTTATAATAAAAATCAGGATCGTACCTGTAACGACACCATATGGTGTATTGGCCTCAGCCAAATCATAGTGATTAAATTAACGGGTCGGGCCTCCACCTCTTAGGCGCCCACTACTCGCCTGTCCTCCACCTTTAGCTGACTGTGTGCGTGGAGTATCAACTGGAATAAAGCTTGTAGCTGGAGTGTTCTGATGAAATCCACCCCTCTCAAGTCCGGACAATCTCTCATGATATGTTACTATCAGCACACTCATAACAACCCCTCTGAGGTTGTGGCTGCTCGTACTGAGTCTGTGACGGATAACTAGAATAACCACTATAAGAATATCGTGTCGGTGGTGCAATGTAAACTGGAGCAATTCGAGTAATCTGATGTGCGAACTGAGCTGACCGACTGCTCGAGCCTGCGCTATAATGGGTTATAGCAGAAGAATAAAATCCACTGAACCCTCCAAATCTTCGAGACCTTTTGGCCTCCTTAGAGCCCCTTTCCTTGAATAAAACACCCTCAATCTTCCTTCCAACCTCCACTATTTGTTGAAATAGAGCATCGGTTTGCAACTCTCGAGCCATGCATATTTTAATATCATAATTGAGCCCTTCAATGAATCTGTGGACCCATTCTCTGATTGTAGGAACTAAGATAGGTGTATGAAGGGCTAACTCACTAAACCTAATAGCATATTCTAACACTGTCATAGTGCCCTGACGTAACCGTTCAAACTCTGTGCGCCATGCATCTCTGAGAGTCTGGGGAACAAACTCTTTCAAGAACATTTCCGAAAATTGAGCCCAAGTTGGTGGTGTGGCATCGGCTGGTCTACCTTCTTCATAGATTTTCCACCACCGATACGTTGCGCCTGACATGTGAAATGTAGTAAAGGCAACTCCGCTCACCTCCACAATACCCATGGTGCGGAGAATACGGTGACAATTGTCTAGAAATTCTTGGGCATCCTCTGTAGTTGTGCCACTGAAAATTGGTGGATCATATTTCTTAAACCTTTCAAGTCTCTTTTGTTCTTCTTCTGATGCCTCGGGCCTGACCTCAGGCCGAACCGGAATAACAGGTTGTATCGGTACTACACCCGGAACCTGACCAACGTGAACCTGCTGCTCTGGAGTTGTGATAGGAGTTTGAGCTACTCCCCCAATCTGCGGAATGTTTGGTGCAATAGAGATCAATCCCGCCTGAGTTAATGTACCAAACATACTCAGGAACTGTGTCAAAGTCTCTTGAAGTACGGGGGTAACAACAGGTGCTTCTGGTACCTTTCCCCCAACTGGAGCTACTGGTGGCTCCTCAACTGTTGTTCTGACAGATGCTCTAGTCATAGCTCGTGCCCTTCCTTGGCCTCTACTTCGGCCCCGACCTCTACCTCAGCCTGGCCTCTTGCAGCCCTAGTAGTATATGCGGATGCCTACTCAGCTAACCCAGTAGCACGTGTCCTCACCATCTATGAGAGAATGGAGATACAATGGTTCAAATTCCAAATTCAACAAATTCCACATGACAAGAATTAAAGAAATGGAAATTTCCTAACAGTTCTGTAGCCTCTCAAAGATAAGTACAGACGTCTCCGTTACCGATCCGCAAGACTCTACTAAACTCGTTCGTGACTCGTAGAACCTATGAACCTAGAGCTCTGATACCAACTTGTCACGACCCAAAATTCCACCACAGGCGTCGTGATGGAACCTAGCCTCTAAGACTAGGTAAGCCGATTTCAATTAACTTTTGAAAATATTTTTTTTAATAAGTAATCAAAACTAACAATGGAAATAATTACGATATACAACCTCCCAAGACTGGTAGTACTGAGTCACGAACTCTAACTGAATACATAGAATGATCACGGGGACCGAATATACAATACTGTTTGATTACAAGTTAACAGTACAATGAAATGAAAAGATTCCAAGGGACTGCGACGACCAAGCAGCTCTACCTTGAATCCTTACGATCCCGCTTTAATTTCGCTCAAGTCCGTTATCTTCAATACCTGGCTCTGCACAAAAATGTGCAGAAGTGTAGTATGAGTACGCCACGGTCAGTACCCAGTAAGTATCAAGACTAACCTCAATGGAGTAGAGAGGTGATACAGTCAAGACACTCACTAGTCTAATAACATGTGCAATATAATATACAAAATAATATGAGACAAATAATAATAAGGGCAGGATAAAACACCAGTTATATGCAAAACAGATAACAAGAATACCATTAATATCACTCTACAATTAATAAACAGAATTACACCCAATTAAATCAAGTTCTTGAAATAAATGTCTTTCACATATAATTCTTCTAGATAACTCTCTTTTAAATATAATTTTCTGAAATAATTTTTTTTCAAATATAATTCTTTCAATAAATATTTTCAAAATATAATTTCCTCAAATAAATATCTTTCAATTACAATTCTTTCATATAATACTTTCTAAGTAAAAATCCTTCCAAATAAATATTTTGAATATAATTCTTTCAATAAATATTTTCAAAATATAATTTCCTCAAATAAATATCTTTCAATTACAATTCTTTCATATAATACTTTCTAAGTAAAAATCCTTCCAAATAAATATTTTGAATATAATTCTTTCAATAAATATTTTCAAAATATAATTTCCTCAAATAAATATCTTTCAATTACAATTCTTTCATATAATACTTTCTAAGTAAAAATCCTTCCAAATAAATATTTTGAATATAATTCTTTCAATTAAAAAGTCACCATGTGACACCTCATTTCATAATCATAAAAATATGGTTCTCAGCCTATTTTCATATTTTTCTTAAACACGGGTCTCAATCCATTTTTATATTTCCACGGCACCTCGTGCCCATAATTAAATCATCATATTTTTCCGGCACCTCGTGCCCTCATTTCATCTCACAACTGGACGGATAATTCACGTGCCAAAAATCATTATCATTTCATCACAGCACCTCGTGCCCACATTTCATATCACAACTGCACGGACATTTCACGTGCCAAATATCCTTATTATTTACTCAAGACATCTCGTGCCCATTTCAATTTTTAATCTGCCTGGCAATAGCCATCGACTCTCAATTTCAACATAAATCAGATTGTTATCAATTTACCAATAATAAGACAAATTGCACAAGGTATAAAAGTAAACACAAGAAAATCACAACATCACATGAAAATTATCAACACCATAACCCCACATCATCACATATCGTCCCTAACAATAGCCACCGTTATCGCTCCTATTGCCACCCTTATCACTCCTATAGCCACCTATATCGCTCCTATATCCACCTTTATCGCTTCGCCCAGATAATATTCCAACAAACACAACAACAGTAAAATGCCACCCTTATACCCACATAATATCAACGGTAAAATGCCACCCTTATCTGCACAAAATAATAACTCACACAATACAACAATTTACACGGGAAATTATCATGGCAACATAACAAAATCAAATCATATCACAATTTTTTCAATGGCCACAACCAAATTCCAAAGATATAACAAAGTCAATTAATTTCACAACAAATAGCCCAAAGCTTCACACAATGTATATAACACTGAAAACAATCAATAGAGATATAAATTACTCAGCATAAAGCAAAGCCTTCATTGATGCAAATTTAGATAATTATATTAACACTTCTTCTTAACCTTGCCTAATTAATTATTTGCAGAGGAAAAATCCATAATGAAATTAAATTCCAAGAAATATTAACCATCGAACTCACGGAATTCACATAAATATACAAGTAGTAATTTGATCAAATTGTCATATAAAAATAAATTCAACAACAAGGATTTAGTCATGGCAAACAAATGATTTAATAATTATCTACGATTACCCAATTTACTACATAATAATGCCTAAGACTTTAATCCAATAAAAAATTGCACGTATAAGCCCGAGTACGTACTCGTCGCCTCGCGTACACGGCTTTTCACATTTCACAAATGGCACATAAGACTCAATGCCTAAGGGGTAATTCCCCTACTCGAGGTTAAGCAAGACACTTACTTTTTTGAAGTTAGGTCGATATTACAAAATAGCCTTCTTGCTTGAATTGACCTCCGGACAGCTCAAATCTATCCAAATTAATTGTATAACTTCATTAAAATTCGTCGAAAACAATTCTGGACAATAATACGTCGACTTAAAAATTTATTCCAAAAAGTCAACAAAAGTCAATGTGGGACTCGTCTCTCGGAACCCGACATAATTTTCATGAAATTTCGAACACCCATTCCAATACGAGTTCAACCATACCAATTTTATCGACTTTCCATAACAACTCGACTTCCAAATCTTAAATTTTATTTTTGAAAGTTTTTCAAAAGTCTTGATTTTTCTTCCATTAAATCCGAATTAAATGATAGATTCAAAGACATAATCATGGAAATTAAACAAAACCGGATAAGAATAACTTACTCCAAATACCCACGCAAGAATCTCTCCAAAAATCGCCTTCTACCGAGCTCCCAATTAGATTTTGAGTTATGAACGCAAACCCCCATTTTGGGACATTTAGTTCTGCCCAGAAGTGCCTTCATCGCGTTCGCGACCATAGCATCACATTCGCGAAGCACAAAAAAATGCGCTGCCCAGATTCCTTCTTCGTGTTCACGATATCCTTATCGCGTTCGCGATGCCTTCCGACCTCTGCCCTTCGCATTCGCGAGACACGAGTCGCATTCGCGAAGGCTTAACGCCAGGCAGTCCCCCAACTCCCCTTCCTCTTCGCGTTCGCGTCTGCCCACTCGCGTTCGCATAGGCTGTCCTCAACTCCCTTCTTCGTGTTCGCGTCTTCTACATCGCGTTCTCGATGGGAAAATCCCAGCCGTCCAAAATCCTTCTTCTCGTTCCCCGGCTCCGATATCAAAAAGTCAACCCCCCGGTTAAACTTTCCAAACATTGACTTTTGCCATTTGAAGCCTAAATTGGCTACCGACCTGAGATTCACAGTATGGAGATACTCCTAAGTCCAAAATCATCCAACGGAGGTAACGGAACCAACAAAACTCTATTCCGGAGTCGTCTTCACACAGTTCCCTATGGTAAAAATTCAAAGACTTAAGCTTCCATCTTAGGGACTAAGTGTCCCAAATCACTCTGAATCATCCGTAAATCAAACTCAACTACACATGTAAGTCATAATACATATTGCGAGGCTGCTCGAGACTTTAAGTCACTTAACGGGGCGTAAAGTTTTAAAACGACAAGTCGGGTCGTTACAAAGTTATAATTATTGGAAAAAATATTTGTTAATAGTTTTTATATAGCATGTTAATTATTAGTCTTTTGTTATCATCCCCATTGGTAGGACGAAAATCAATGTGGTTTTGAAGAATGGTACGATGAACTCATTAACCAGGAATACTACAAATCATGTTTGCTAAATATTTGAAATCTGACCGGTGAGTACGAACTCTAGATCTTGGAACTGCAAGAACAACTTCCGGTATTGAATGAGAAACTAAAAGAGGCAGAATAGAAGAAAATAATAGTTGGAAGAGAAATTTAAGTGGTTGAAGCATAGAATAATGGGTGATAGTGACTAAACAAACACATGGATGCGTTTAGTATAATTTTTTATTTTTATGTTGTACGTGTCATGTATTATCTTTAATTGTTAACGATTTAAATTTATGTTAAGCTGCCTTTTTTTGTTCTAGTGTTAAACTAATAAGTAACCCAAAAAATAAAACCACATGCGCAAATTATGTAAAATATAAATAATTTTGTTCTTATATATTTAATGTCATATATACAACTAAGAATATATATCAAGGAGTCCCACAACCTGTATGCTTTAAAGCATTGACTGGCCTAAGGCGTATCCCATCCCGTCCGGCTACGCTATCAGGATCATCCTCATCACGTAACCTCTTTATCGGAGGATGCGCTGCAGCATGATCGTCATTAAGGCTGGCAGGCTCGGTAGAAGCGGTCGTTGGGCCAACAGTAACCTACAGAATAATAAGATATTTTAGTATATAAAATATAAAATACTAACGTACGTGTTAGCAAAAACAATTTAATAGTCATGCCATGGTCTTAGCAGGCTCTTGAATAAGATCATCCGTCTCTGGAAAGTTAGTATCGCACAATGTGGCCTCCGTGAAGGGAGATGATGAAATCTTTAAACAAATAAAAACACTTTAGATATTACTGACGGATCTATAAGGTAAAAACAAATTGAAATAATAGTAATACAAATAAACATGCGCATGAGTAGCGACACAATGCTCTGTTGGAACATCGTCGTGCACTATAGTAGATGAAGTATATGAAAGATCCTTAGCATCCCTCGGTGATGAGCCATAACTCAATCGTCGCCCACTATGCACCTCTCGTATCGGATGATCAGCATCAACCATCGATGGCTCTCAACGATCAGGAAAATACTGATCCCATTCCTGCTGCGTAATGGTCGTGCCCATGATCAACAATGGAGCTGATGGGGTCACCTACAAAGTCCCTGGTGACCTCTGAAGGCTGAATGACGGCATATCATGAGGAGCATCGTTTGGCTTAGGGTGGTCACCCGGATGATCATTTCTAATATTCTCCATGGGTGCCTCAACGCCCCCTTGCTGGGGACCCCGTCCTCGCCGACCACCACGATCACGTGGGCCACCCCTTCCTCTCTGGCCATGCCTGCCACGTCTACCACGTTCAGGGGTCACTTATGGCCCATGATAGTACTCCTTTGGCGGCACATAAGCAGCCTTGTATCCTAAGCGCCCATCCTCTCTGGAACGTCTCAATGTGGCAGCAGTAAGATCAGTAACCCAACGACCAAGCCCGTGCACAACTGCCGCTCCCTTGCCTGTATGCTGTAGCATCTCCAGTCCCAACTGGTAGAACTGGTGTAAGCCAATAGCCTGTATAGCATATAAAATATTAGATGCGAAAGGCAAATGTAAAATTACAAGTAAGTATAACAAATAACATACTAGTGCCTCATGCCTCCTGGCGTATGGAATGTACCGAGCACCAGCGCGATGAAAATGATTCTCGATGAGAAGTCGGGTAACGCTGCGATACCAACCCATGTACTCATGCTCACCCTCCATACAGTAAAGTGGAGGGTATGGCGGAATCAGGCCATACCTCTGGTCCAAATATTCAATTTGGGCCTCTAGTCATGCCAAGTATGTTTGGTCAACCCTGCAACAATCATCCCGCTGGTAATGTGTCATGTGGGCGACATAGGTACAAGATGGGGTCGACCAAACTAGCGAAGGACTCGCTCGGTGGCATGATGCTCGACTATATTGAGATATATCAGTGGGACAGACGAGCTCCACAAAGCTCGACCGTGGGAGCATTAATCTGGCAATCTAGCTATGAGCACGTCGCTGTATGGCCTCCATACAAATTATTTATTAAACACAAGAATTGTGAGTAAACGAAACACATATCAAGAAAGGCCAGGTAAACTTAAGTATATATGTACCTAAGGTCCTTCTAGTAAATCCTACAAATCCCTGTTATAAGGGAGATGACGTGGTTTTGCCTATCAACCCACCTCCAAGCTAGCGGAAGAATGATTGAGGTGGTGCATCCAGAGCTATCGGTGGCTGGAATTGCAGGAATCGATCCCAGTCTCAAACCTAATATAGAGTATGGACATAAATTTGAAGGCATTGTTTACTATGTATGTTATAATCATGAAAAGAATTGACTATGTTTTCACCTGCAACAACGGTAAAAAATCGGCAACGTTAATCTGGATTCCCATGCGCGCCTGACACATCTACCTATACAGGTAAGGTAGAACGACTGCACCCCAGCTTTAACCAGATAATCATCTAGCCGTTCCAGATGATGTAGAAATCGCAAGATGACTAGGTTTCTCAAAGTGTTCGAGAACAGTATACCACCAAACATTATCAGTAGCAACAGCCTCGTGTGCCGGTCGATATCCTCTGGCAGTGAATCATCAGTAATCTCCGCGTCCATCGCAACCAGATGCTGCCGAACGGGCATCAACTGCAATCGACTGGCCCCACTCAATGCAGTCGGCTCCGCATGCTGGAAACTAGTGAGCCGTTGTAACACATGAAGGTGATCCTCTCCCGTATAGTCTCTAAGAGCATGTGTGTAAGCTACAGGTATACCATCAACGGGCAACCCGAAAAGAACCTCCACATCCTCTAGCGTGATGGTAGCCTCGCTGATGGGCAGATGAAACGTGTGCGTCTCCGGTCACCACCGCTCTATCATAGCCGTGATCAACGCCAGTCGAATTACAACCGACCGATCTCTATGATCTTGTAAAAACCTGTCACGACCCAAAATTCTTGAAAGTTCTTGATGGCGCCGGACACTACTGTCAGGCAAGCCAACACCAATAATTAATAAATTCTCATTTTAATATTCTTGAAATCATAGTTTTTCCCCTCAATTAAATACTAGAAGATGGAGTTTACAAAATACATAATAATATCTTTAAAATTCAAATACAGTGCAACCCATAATCATCCCAGAACCCGGTGTCACAAGTGCATGTGCCTTTTCTAGAAATTTAAAATAAAATACAATAACTGTCCGGAATACAATTTGGACAGGAAAAAAAATACAATACTCCAAAGGAGACTCTGCTGGTTGCGGTGTGTCGTATAGAATGCAACTCACCTAAGTCCCCACCATAATCTTGCTTTTGCGCCCACGAGGCCGCTAAATATATGTGTACCTGCACAAAAATGTACAGCAAGTGTAGTATGAGTACGTAAATCAACGCGTACCCAGTAAGTATCTCGCCTAACCCCGAAGAAGTAGTGACGAGGGGTCGACTTCGACACTTACTATGGGCTATAAATAAATAGAATAATATCATTTAATTAGATATGGATTAATTAATGCGGTTTCAAGCCCATTATTCTGAAGTAAGTAAGCAGTTCTTTTCTAATTAAGAACTCTCCAAATTGATTTCCCATTATTTAACAATTTATCTCAGGCCGAGAAGGCAATATCAATTATTACAATTTTTAAATCAATCAATTAAATCATGCTTCAAATCATGTCGAGGTCGTACGACCCGATCCAACAAATATTTAAACTGTGCACTACCAGAGGGTCGAATGGCGCGAACCATAGATGCATCTGTTTACTACTGAGGCGCTCGGTCCAATCCACAAATAATAATTATTTTTAAGAAAACACAAGTTTCTCATTTACAGTCAAGTACCTCATACAAACCTTCAAGTAAGTGAATTTAACCTTATACAATCCTTTTATCAATTTCTATCATGACTAGGTGATTACATTAGCCAGTAAGGGCACAAACATTCCAAGTATAGCATGATACAGGTCCTAAACTACCCGGACAATAGCATAATAGTAGCTACGTACGGACTCTAATCACCTCGTACGTACGTAGCCCCCATAATTAGGTACAAACATTTATTTAATTCACCTATAGAGTTAATTCACTCTTACAAGGTTAGAAATGAGACTTATCTTGCTCCAAATTCCATTAGTGGCTCCAAGGCCGCTCCGACAATTCAAACGCATGCCCGTCGCTCCAAAATTAGTCAAATATGGCGCAACCGAATCAAACTATACTATAATACTCATAATTAATCGTTTTATAACAATTCACAACTTCGTTCCAAAAGTTGGTAAAATCACCATCGGGCCCACGTGCCCGGATTCCGAAAAATTTCAAATATAAGCATTACCAATAACATTACGAACTCAAATATATAAAAAAAATTCTCCATTCCTTACCCAAATTCATCGTAAAATTCCAAAAAATATCAAATTCTAGGTTTTTTTCAAAATCCCAAATTTCTATAAATTGTTCATGTCTAAATCCATATATAATCAAAGTATTTGACTTTCAATATGTGGGAATCACTTACCTTGATATAGATGAAGAAGATGGAGCTCCAAAATTGCTCCAAGACCGGCTCCCATGGAGGAAATGAAGTAAAAATAGCCAAAATACCGTTTTGAAAAACTCCACTACCTAGGCGACCTTCTCCGCGATCGCGGGAACACCTTCGCAATCACGAAGACCAAATTCAACTGCCTCAATTTCTCTTCTACACGAACGCGATAATGGTGATGCGATCGCGGACCTCTACCTGATCAACCTACGCGAACGCGAAGAACAAACCTTCATGCCTCAGACCAATGCCTTTCGCGATCGCGTACTTGCCCCTGCGACCGCGAAGAACAACTTCGCCAACTCTCAGTCAGTACTATGCGATCGCGTGCCTATCTACGCGATCGCGATGAGCGACCCAAACACCAGAAACCAACAATCATAAACAAGGAGAATTTGGTCTGAAACCATCCCGAAACACACTCGAGGCCCCTAGGACTCCGTCCAATTATACCAACCAGTCCCATAATATAACACAAACTTGTTCGAGACATCAAATCGCATCAAACAATATCAATATCATGAATCGCACCCCAATTCAAACTTAATGAACTTTGAAACTTCAACTTCTACTATCGATTCCAAAACCTATCAAATCACGTCCGACTATCCTAAAATTTTGCGCACAAGTCACATTTGACATTACTGACCTAATCCAACTTCCGGAATTAGAATCCGACCCCGATATCAAAAAATCCACTTCCGATCAAACTTCTCGAAAATCTTCAAATTCCTAACTTTCGCCAAACTACTCCAAAATGACCTACGGACCTCCAAATCCACTTACAGATGCGCTCCCAACACCGGAATCACCATACAGAGCTATTCTTAGACTTGGAAAGTTCCAAACGGACATCGATAACATTGAAATGCACTTCAACCCAAATTTATGGAATTCTTTCAAAATGCTAACTTTCACAATAGGTACCGAAACTCTCTCGGAGCATCCAAAACTCGATCTGAACATACGCCCAAGTCCGAAATTATCATACGAACCTTGCTGGAACCTTCAAATCCCGATTCCGAGGCCATTTACTCTAAATTCAAATCTTAGTTAATTATTCTAACTTAAAGCTTTCAAAATGAGAATTTTCTTTCCAATTCAACTCCGAACTTTCCTAACTTCAATCCCGACCACGCGTATAAGTCATAATACCTAAAGTGAAGTTATTCAAGGCTTCGAACTGCAGAATGACGCGCCGGAGCTCAAAACGACCGGTCGGGTCGTTACAAAACCCGTCCCCTGAACGCATCTAATTATACATGGATTCAATGGGTGGTCCCTAATGAACTCCCACATATCCTCTATACGTCTGGGGTGGAAGATATGGGATAAACACTGCCCATCGTAGACGTGTGAAGACCTATGGTTGCCCTGTAGCAATAGTAGCTCTCGAGATACAGGTCTGAGATGCACAGGGGGAAGCTCCATGACGATATTTGTAAATTGAACAATATTAATTAAAGTATTTTTATGTTTAATTGTTTAACATCTTTAAATATATTGTAATATATTTTATATTAATATTTAATCGATAAGTTTTCTATATTATTATTTAGGTTGATACATTTTCTATATTATTATTTTATATGTTAGTTTCTTACATTGTTTGACTAAATTTTGGTAGGGTTTTGTTTGAACTATCATCTTTTTCAGCTATATTTGGGTATAATAGAATTAAATACTTAATTTCCATAACTATACATGATATAATTAATAAGTATTCATATAAAAATACTTAGTTTGACAAATATTCTATATTGTTATTTTATATGTTATTTTCTTACATTTTTGACTAAAATTCGGGTTTTTGTCTGAACTGTCATCTTTTTTTTTCCAGATATTTTTGGGGTTAACAGAGAATTAAATAATTAATTTCAATAACTAAAAAGATATTTTAGTAATTATTCTACAACAAACACTTAGGTTGATAAATTTCCTATATTAATATTTCATATGTTAGTTTACTACATTTTTCTACTAAAATTCTACATGGTTTTGTTTGAACAATCATCTTTTTAAGTTATTTTTGAATTATAACAGAATTAAATATTAAAATTTCATAAGTAATTAAGATATATTCAATAATTCTTCATATAAAAAAGACTACAAACTTAATAGTAAATAATATTGAATTTATTTCATTCGTAACGATTTGTTTGTTAACCGTCATATTTTGCGTAAATTTCCTGACAACATCTTTTTTTTAACGTCAACTGATTATTCTATGATTCATATCTAATATTTGATAATTATCTACTAATACATTAAATCCATAACTGAGTACTCTATCCGAGTTTGTTAAGGAGAGCACGCAGTTTTTATTCTACACAACCGAATCTTAAAGAGTATTAAAGTAACACTACTCTAAATGGCCATAAACAAAGTCAATTACCATAAGCTAAAATTTATTATCAGTTTTACTACGCTAAAGGGCACTATTAAGGGCACAACATAACACTAAAGGACACTAAACAACAATAAAGTCACATATTAATATACGTACAACAATAAAATCACATATAACAATAATTATTCATAAAATAACAATATATATTTTTACTAATTTCTTAGCACATAAATAAACTAATCTGGATAAAAAATAAAAAAATAATTAAATTACAAAACGATCAAAAAACATACAACACAGTAAATAACAACTAATAAGCATTTTATATACATGAGTTTTACAAAAAAGAGAGTCGGAATACCTCGATTTAAAGTTTTTTGAAATGTGAAAATTTAATGATTTGGAAGCCAAAACGAGCAATAGACGCGATCTACTACACGACAACGTCTTGTATTCGGTGTTAACTTACTAAAATACGGAGAAGACATAATTTTTGGGGGACAGGTGGGCTCCAATAGAGTATTTTCTGTCTGGTCGGGGAAAGAGACGAGCCCGATATTTTATATAGGTACAACGCATATATTGGATGCACTATATATACCTACTTGTCTTTTCAACTTCTTGTATAGCGCATCCTGCATATGCGCTATATATATATATATATATATATATATATATATATATTGCTCGCCAATTTAAAATTTAAATATATCGCATTTAACCTATGCGTTATACCTTAACGGATAAACGTGTTGTTAAGGTATAGCGAATTGAAGAAATGCGTTATATATAAATTGGTCATCACTTCTTTGTTAACCTATTTTTGTGCTTTGAGTCCAAAAAAGCATTTTGGTTCCGAACTCTTTTCCATGACTCTCTTAGTTTTTCGCGTCTAAGTTTTATGCATGCTAAACTCCCTCCCAAAGCAAGGGCTATCTCAGGGGAATGCGCCTTCATTAAAGAAAGAAGCTGAGCGATGCATTGTTGGTGTAAACATTATTTATATAATCAGACCATTTATTAAGTAAATAAAGATACATATATTGATAAGTACTACTTATTTTTTGGTAAAAATGATAACTTATCTACTAGTAGAGGTTAAAACTTACTAATAACAGTAAAAAAATTATTACATTATCAGTGTATGTAACTTAAATCATATATGTTTTAGTCTGTTTCAAAAAATAATAATATATTTTGATATTTAAAAAGTTTAACTTTAAGTATCTTGTTTTGTTCTTATATAATTATAAGCTCTTATAGTTAGTATACTTAAGCCACAAGTATTAAATTTCTAATAATAGTTTTTTTAATATGTGATTTTTTTTAAAATTTCTTAAACTGTGTTAAAGCCGTCATATAAAATGAAAGGAAATGAGTGTCTTATGACTTGCGTTTATCATTTTCTCACTCTAATGTTTTGAATTGCAGTTAAATAATTTTGACTTCATTTTGCGTTACGTGTATATATATATATATATATATATATATATATATATATATATATATATAATACAATCTTACCAAGGATGTATTTTGTTTTCTGCTTCTCTTTCCTTCTATTCACAAGTCATGGACGGATCTAGTTGGGAAGGTTACAGGTTCACATGAACCTAATAACTTTTGTGTAGACATTTATATTTATACAAAAATATTCATTAAAAGCATAAGGATACTTAGCAGATTCAATTATCATATAAATTAACTTGAAATTGTTGTAAAAACCCATAAGTTTAAAATTTTAGATCCGCCTCAAACTAACGTTGTATGACCTCTCTCAACAGAAAAGGGAAAAAAATATATCTCCCACTGTTGGTATCTTCTACTCCTTCCGTTTCAAATTAGATATGGTACTTTCCTTTTTAGTTTGTTCCAAAATAAATGATACATTTTTAAATTTAGAAATAATTCAACTTTAAACTCTTCGTTTCACTCATTTTACCTTTAATGAAAAGTTTTTATAACCACACAAATGTCATAGCTCCATAAAGCTTTTACTCCTCAAACTCTTAAAATCACAAATTTCAAGAGTTGTTTTTTAAACTTCGTACTGATTCAAACTAATTAATCTAAATTGAAACGAAGAGAGTAATAAAGTTACTGCTAATAATTAATAAAGGTCGCAAGAAGTTATTTAGGATTATCCACGAGACGAACCACAGAAAGAGGCCGGAAATGCAAAAGAAAACGAGATGAGCGGGTCCAGACATGCATAAAACTCCGGCAATATTAGTAAAGAATTTTTACACAGAGAAGATTGAGATACGGGAGATTGTTGATTTACCTCCTGAGAAGAAGATTGTGGGATATCAAAGTATAAATAGTGATACACACTGAAATTCCAACCAAGTGAAGAATTCGTGAAAAACTCAATATTAGAACACTTAGTACTATTTCTCAAAATTGTTTTACATTTCCCGTACAAATACAAAAAAGAATCCCAAGCTTCTACTAGGAGACCAATAGCTAGCAAAATTTTGACGGAACCAAGTTAATGGATCCGATTAGAGACACCACCAAAATAAGAAAAGTAAGGAAAAGTGAGTTAGGTTGGACCAATTCAGTTATCCACTATTATTTGACACATTTTGACCTGACTCATTTCGATCAGAGTAAACTTTAACTAGGTTGAATCATAATTCATTTAATATATTTTGACCCGTCCAAATGTGATTCAACCCGCTCATTTGTCATCTATAGTTGAGAAGATGAAGAAAGTGGAACAGCGAGGTGGGTCGGTTTCTGGTCACCAGCCATGATAACGACGATCTTTGGAGTCATCTCCACACTCCCACTTGTCTTGTGATCAGAATATGCAGATTTCTCGACGTCAGTTGCCGTGGAAGACGACCGTTTACGATAGGAACAAACGAGGAAGAGAAGTGCAACGGCAATGAGTGTTAACGTTAATGCTAAACTTCCAAAAAGGTAAGGAAGTGGAGATCTCCAATGCAACAATGAAGTACTACTACCATTTGAGCTCATAGTACTACCATTGGAGATGGAGGTTGAGTTTGTGGCTACAGCCCTCATGATTATAATTTCCTCAGCTCTCTTAGTCTCTCTATATATATGTTGAAACTGTGTTATAGCTGAAATAAAAATCTTGAATTGTGTTAGTTTTATAGAGGTAGTACAAAGCAACTTGCTGCAGTACAAGCACTGTGACAGTGTGACTTATATATGAAATTGCTAAAATGGCACTAGGCTCCAAAAAGATTCTCCTGTTGCTTTGCAAATTGCACGACAAAATTTTAATTTTGTTTATTAAGTTATGATATTTCCAGGAAAGTAATTCTGGAACCTTTTGTTTTCGCTTTTCAAAAGGTTGATAAAGTTCCGAGGAGCATGATTTTATTTAGTACCTTTTCATTGCTAGCTGCTACTGTTGTTTATTATTTTGTTCTTTAAAACCATATATTTGTGGAAGGAAGGGACGTTTTATTCATAACATGATTATATTGCAGGACAGGAGGAAAATAGTATTAGCACAAAGTGTTTGCCCACTAACTAATACAAAAGGAGAGAACATGATCATATATATATTTTTTTTTGGGACACTGAATGCCGTAAAATGTTTCATTGGAGAAAAATAGTTTGTGACGGAAAAAAAGGTCATTACGTAGCTATTTTTTCACGAAGATTTGAGTTTTTTTTTTTTTTTTTTTTTTTTTTTTTTTTTTTGTGTGTGTGTAAGAAAAAGGACTTTCAATAAAAAAAAAGTGCCTCATTACCATTTTTTACAAAAAAAAGGTTTTTGAAGTACTTTCTGAAAATATTTTGTTTTGAAAAATGTAAGCAAGATCTTTGAAAATATTTTTAAAAAGCTTTATTATAAGCAAACAGATATGGCCTTGGGGAATATACCACTTGAAAATAGGGTGTTTTTGTATTAAATAAACCAATGGATTTTTTTTTGATAAGTAGTAATAAACCACTGGACTTTGGAAACACCATTGTCTTAAATGCAAAACCAAAAATATAGAATCTGAAGCAAGCTATATTGAAGTTTGTCGAACTCGTAATTTAATTAGCTGTAAGTAATCTTAGTTAATGTGGACAGAAGCTATCACAGCCACCAGACAGTTGATGATCCCAACAGTGTTCAAAAACCTTACGTCTAATTATAATGTTTTCCCCTTTTTCCAATTTCCACTTCAAAAACATTACGTTTCCGAGCCACCGCATCCCCCCAACTCCATCATAGATGCTAATCATACATTTGGAGACTTGACGTCTAGGATTAAAATAAATTAAACGAAACATTCTCATATATTGATATTGTGATCAAGCGCATAAATATTTGATATTCTTATATTATACTCCTTCCGTCACATTTATGTGATCATGTTTGTTTTCAATCCTTTGGTGAATGCTTCAGCTGTCCATTCAACCGGGATGGCTGGGAGCAACATTCTTTCTTTCTGGAATTAGGTGACAAACTCTCGTAACAATTTCGATTCTCTTTGTGCGATTATGAATATGTTGGCCTTCTGGGCTTGCATCTTTCTGGTCCCGACATGTGCTTTAATGAAAGAATTCGCAAGCATCTCAAAGAAATCTATGGAATACTTGGGCATTAATGAATACCACGTTAGGGCTCCCCTCGTGAGAGTTTCACCAAATTTCTTTCGCAACACAAATTCGATTTTGTGAGGAACTAGATCATTTTCTTTCACCGCCATTGTGTAGGTGGTAATATGTTCCAGCGGGTCTGAAGTTCCATCATACTTTGGAACCTCAGGCATTTTTAAACGCTTCGGGATCAGTACTGGTACCGCACTTGACTTGTATAGTAATTGAATATACTTCTTTGAGTTCGGGCCTTTCAATACTTGTGGTGCGCCCGGGATTTGATCCATGCGAGTATTTACTTCTCTCATGAACCGTAAAAGCTCATCTTTGAATGAATTGTTCTCATTATTAAGACTTGATCTGCTCCCCCCAGCCCCATCGGAGCCAACATCATCCTTGGGAGTGTTGTTATCGACCCTCTGTGTTGTTTGGTCTGCGGGAACAATGGGAGGAATCAGAAAGCGCCTATTTGAATTATTTGAAGCACATGATAGCGCCTGCTTCAGTTCCGTCATAACCTGATCCTGCCGCATGATATGGCCTACATTGATTGCATGTTGCTCTTGCAGGATCCTCACAGAATCTGCTACTTGCTCCTTGTCAGCATCATCGAGAGTTCTCTCCCGAACCCGTTGAGGGTACTGTCTATCATGAACCGGCGTGGCGTCATTTCCCTCATTGCGGGGTGTCACTGATTGAGTCCTCGAAATGAGGCTGATCCCCTCGAATTTTAGGGTTGTGTGCATCGTTAACAGTGTTATCTACCTTTTTTGCGATTTTTTCTAAGACAAAGTAGTCAAAACACGTTGGTAAAAACACAAGGATCCATTTAATTGCACGGTTGTCTAGGCCCTACGGTGGGCGCCAAACTATTTACCCATAAAATAATACAGTTGAATTTATACGTGATTTCTAGACAAGTGAACTAATTTGATCCTAAAATAATATAATAATTAAAAAAATACACAATACTTAGCCTTAGAATGTAGATGAAATAGCAAAGATGATGATTCCGTGAATACGTTTTTCGAACACAACAATGATGAGATCTAAAAGCAAGAATATAAAATTTTATAAAATATAGTATATGTTCTTGCCAGAAAATTTGTGTCCTTTACAATGGTAACTGACCTCACTATTTATAGCTATGCATGGGGAAAGAGGTCCTAGGATCGTGCCCGCCTTTAATGCCAATTATGAGGGTCATTGATGAAGATGTAACGTTGAGCATAAAGCCAAATTCTCTGTAACGGGCCGTCGCTCTTAATTCTATAGAATATTGCTTAGTAAATGCTACTGGGCGCAGGGCATTTAATACACTTTTATGAACGTTATCCATTCCGGTGACAAGCGCAGTAGCTGCGTTCGGTCCTCAACCATTCTATCTTGTATTCCACGTATCCTCCTTTTAGTCAGCCACGTGTCATATGATATTTTACCCTATACATATATTCCTTTTGTATTTCGAGAGTCAATTTTTTAAATTTTAACTGCAAATTCGAATATAGAATTTTTAAATTTTTGTAAAAATAAATTTACCTGTTTGAAAACTTTATAAAAAGCACTATAAGTCATAATAATTAATAATTTAAAATAATTAAAAGACATATGAAAATATTATAATAAAAAATTATTCCTTTGATTCTCAAAATTTGAATTGTATCATTCTTTTTGGGACGAAGAAAATAATAAAAATATGAAAATGAGAGATGATAATGAGTTATTTCACATGTCCCTTCAATGTTAGTCTAGTAAAAGATCGGCTTTATATATGAATGGAGTCTCAACGTGTTCCTCCAACAAGAATAAATGGGAATTATAAGATTAAATAGTTTCCCCATAGTACATGAAAAAAATGTTAATCTTTAGTGCAAATTAAAAAGGAAAGAAAATGTAATAGAAAATTGGAAGGAGAAAGCATTTGTTATTTAAAGCTAATTGAGCTAAAAAGGAAATTTAAAGAAGGTAATCAGTGAAATAATACTTTAAAATTTCAAAACGGCCATCATTCGGTTTGTTCAATAAGTCAATTATCATCAACTTAATGGAAGACTAGACTATAGCCCCATTTATGTGTTCTAGTTAATTATAAATATAGTTTAATTTAAAAATGGAGAAGAGAGGCTTCATACATGCCACAGAAAGTGATGTAGAAAAGAATAATTCATTTCTATGCCTTCCACCGAAGAAGAAAATGTGGAATTGTTTGCTACATTTAATTAATTTACTTCCCACATTTTCCATGAAATTCATACTGTTTCTTTACTTACTTCGTTTTCCATTTCAAACTTCTCTCCTACTCTTTCTACCACACGGAATTATGGCATGACCCATTAACCTAATCAATTATCGTTTCACTAAATGTATTTTGGATCCTCTTTGTCAAACTTGACAGGCTAATTCACACATAAGCGGAGTCAGAATTTGAAGTTTATGGGTTCAGGATTCTAATGCTTTTAAGCTACTGGGTTCTATATTAACCATTGGTGCATATTTAATAAATTTCTTAAAACAAATACAAAGTTTGAACTAAAACTACTGGGTTCAACCGAACCCGTAGCTAATGGGCTAGGTCCGCCCCTGAAATCACATATATAGTTTTAAGATACTTATTAAGGTTACAGACTTTAATCAAAGTACTAGACAAAACGCCATAGTTAAACGTTATGCACAATTTTTTGTTGTTGAAATGATTGTAATATTTATAAAAAAGTACTTAGTAGTTAATTTTGACCGATGCGGTGCTTATAATTAACAAATTTAAATTTTACAGTGCTACTTAAAAAAGAGAAGAAGAAGAAGAAGAAGAAAAATTATCTGTAATGTTGCAACTGATGTATGGTTCATGCAGTGCCCAATCCAAAGGGATTTTACAAATCAACTGCTTGATTTGAATCCAGACGTTAGCCTTACTTTACAAATATCAGATTAGGGGACAAGAAAAAATTGAAGGTTGTAAAACTGCGAATTGGAAGAATGAATAGGTACGAAATTCTTCTAAGAGGTAATAAATTTAGAGAAAAAATTACACTCTGTAATCAATTCCTTGCCATGCATCTTACTTCTAACATATTTGTTATCCCTCACGAAGTTCAAATTCTCTATTTATTAAATAAAGATTTCTTAATTTGTTTGAGTGAAAGCTGGAGAAGCAGAATATTCATTTGATTTGGACTCAGCTTGTTCAAATAGCTCGATCGGATCATAATATTTGTAGAATTTCTCTTTCATGATGTGAAGCCCAAATAAGGCCAAATTCATATTAAATATTTAATAATGACAAATCTCGTGTCTGTTCATTCCGTTACTAAATGTTGGAAACTTATATAAATTGATTCTCTTCCTTCCGTACCTATTAGTAAACTAGTCTCTGGACACGCGTGTTGCACGTACATCCCATCAATGAGTAAATAATTTTAAAGAACATACAAATATTATTAAATAATATATTTGAATTATAAAATAAAAATAAAAAGAGTAATTTTTATGAATGATAATTCTATTTAGTTCAATAAAGAAAGAAATTTTGCTTCATATGCCTTGATGCAATTTCAGTGTATAAGTTACGTATTCTTTTTTTTATTTAGAAAAAAAAGGAATGCAAATAGAATATCAGTACTATATTCTTTCCAATGATGCATTATATTTTGAAGAAATGAATAGTTCTTCTACCTATATTGTAGCGACCCGACATGTGGTTTTTCTTTCTAGACCTTGTTCCCCCTAATTGAGACTCCTCGTATGTGCTTTGACTATTTTATAACTTGCGGGGATGGTTGGTTTAGTTTTTGAAAGGTTCAGGTTGAAATCAGAATACTTAGTTCCTTAATAATGGCCCAGATGAAGTTTGACTTGAGTCAACAAATTGAGTAAACGACCTCAGAACCGAGATTTGATCATTCCAATAGGTTTGTATGATAATTTTGAACTTGGACGTATCTTCGGATCGAATCTCGGGTGATCGGGAGCGTTTCGACGCTTAATGTTGAAAGTTGTCCCATTGAAGATTTTCAAGTTTTTTAAATTTGGTTTGAAGTAGACTTTGATTTTATCGATGTTCGTTTGGGATTTCGAGCACGCGAATAAATATGTATGGTGATTTATAACTTCTACGCAAAATTTGACGTCATTTCGAGTTGTTTAAGTATGATTCGACCCGTTCGGAGCTAGTTGAAGAAGTTTGAAGTTCATAAGTTGATTAATTTGGTTTTGGGGAGCGATCCTTAGTTTCAATGTTATTTTATGTGTTACGAGGGTCCGAGGTGTCGCAATGAAGGAATTGGATTGGGGAGATGTTCTTAATGTTCGCAAAAAGGAGCTCGCGATCGCGATGCTTTGGGCCAGTGGTCATCGCGTTCGCATGCTTGGGTTTGCATTCGCGTAGGGTAAGGCCAGTTGGGGAGGGGGCAAGCTGTTGGTCTTCGCATTCGCGAAGAGCCCTTCGCATTCACGTAGGGTTGGTCAGGCAATTCTTTGCGTTACTTGCATCGCGTTCTCGTTCATTTTTCAGAGCCTTGGTCGCTTTGCCTTCACGATCGCGATGGTATTGTCGCGATCGCGAAGAAGGATTCACTGGGTAGTAAATTGATTAAAAACGGGACTTAGTCTCATTTTGTTCACGTATCTCAACTTGTGGCTGATTTTAGAGGTCTTTGGAGAGGGGTTTTCACCTAACACCTTTAGGTAAGCAATGTCTACATAATGTGAGTTTAATACCTAGATTATAACATGTAAATTGTGGAAATTTTAGGATTTTGTTAAAAAATCTAGGTTTTGGTAAAAATAGGATTAAACCACGAAAACGATTATGGAATTTAGTAAAAATTATATATTTGTATTCGTAAGGTTATGAGTAATATTTATTTACGAAAATTTTCGAAATCCGGGCACATGGGCCCGATGGTGAATTTTAGGATTCGTCCAAATTGAGTTGGGTAACAACCTCTCTATCCTCACAATGTAGGGGTAAGGTCTGCGTACACACTACCCTCCCTAGACCCTACGGTGTGGGATAAAACTGTGTATGTTGTTGTTATTGTTGTTATTCCAAATTGAGTTGGGTAATTACTTTAATAGTTAAATTATGAACTTTTGAGCATATATTGATTAGTTTGCACGACCTTTGGCTAATTTCGGATTGCTTGTCACTGATTTAAGGCTATTAGTGTGAATTGTGGATCGGGAAGAAGACTTGAAAATGAGGTAAGTCTCTTGCCTAACCTTGTATGAGGGAATTATCCCCGGAGGTGCTTTAAATTGTTATTTGCTAATAATTGTGGGTGCTACATACGCGCGATGTGACAATAGTTCGTACGTAGCGAAAACGATGCTTATGTACGGGTAGACTTAGGACTTTACCATGCAATACTTATATTACTTGAACCCAACTTATTAGATTAATTACTTGAATTTATAATTGAAATTGGATATGGGATTTTACGAGACCGAGCTATATTGCCTTGAGTATTGGTAGAATACTTGATTGTTAATGAAAATTATGCCCTCTTTGAGTATTAATCCTGTGCAGTAGTCGTTGATCAGAGTTCGTAGAGTTTCTCTATTTCCCGTGGATCAGGACGAACGCCTCGACAATATATTTAGATGTATCTATGGTTCACGCCGGTCGACCCTCGGCAATATACACACTATTCTGGATCGGGCCATACGACCTCGCCATAAATCGTACGTGGTGTTACTTGAAGTCCGATTATACTTGATATCTCTTTTTCGACTTGAGACTTGATAATTACTTGGTGATTTTTTACGGGTTAATATTGGCATGTGATACTTGGAGATTTTAAATTGATATTGTATTAAAGAATCATTATTTATTATTTTCTATTTCATTGCTACTGTTGCATGTCATGCTTATTTATAATTCCTATACTTTATTTATTGACCTCGAGTAAGTGTCGATATCGATCATCGTCACTACTTCTTCGAGGTTAGACTAGATAGTTACTGGGTACATGTTATTTACATAGTCATGCTACACTTCTGTACTAATTGTGCAGGATCTGAGGCAGGTACATTTGGTGGCCAGTCAGGCGCGTATCCCTGCTACCCCAAGACCTAGTGGTGAGCTACTTCCTATACTCCGTTCTGTAGCACATGGAGTCTCCTCCTTGTTATATTTATTTTTCTATCTGTCTTACTTCAGATAGTAGTAGTAGGAGGTTTTGTATTTTCTACTAGTTTGCTCGTGCACTTGTGACACCGAGTTTGGGAGTTGCAAGTAGATATTTATGATCTTGTCTATTAATAATTACCCTTTAACTCGTATGCTTTATTTTAGTAGATATTTATGATCTTGTCTATTAATAATTACCCTTTAACTCGTATGCTTTATTTTATGTTTTATATCACCATAGTTAATTATTCTTGGTTTCTCTATTAAGTAAAATTCATGACTTTAAATTAATAAAACAAACAATTAAATGGATAGTTTCACCGTTAGATTGCCTAACGATAAAGTTGGATGCCATCACGGCCTATAATGAGAATTAAGTCGTGACAGCTTGGTATTAGAGCACTAGATTCACACAGGTCTTACAAGTCATGAGCAGGTCTAATAGAGTCTTGCGGATCGGTGCGGAGACGTCTGTACTTCTCTTCGAGAGACTATATGGTGTTAGGAAACTTCTCTTTCTTCATCTTCTATTGTGCAGTTAATGATGTGCTAAGTATATTTCTCTTATTCTCTCACAGATGGTGAGAACGCATGCGGCAGATATACCTGACGATAGATGAGCTGCTCCCCTTGTTGCTAGAGGTCGAGGCAGAGGCCGAGGGAGGGCTCCAGCTCCTGTTAGAGGATGAGGGCATCCTAGAGTTGCCCCCGTTGTACCACCAATGAAGGATCCTGTCATTGAGCAGTAGGATGAGATGCTTGCAGCTGAGCTGGTCCCGGTAGATTTCACGACTGCACCGGGATTTCAGGAGGTCATGGGAGGTATGCTGCAGTTCATGGACTCTATGACATATGCTTGTTTATTTCCATCTGACCCAGCCATATCTCACG
>AWOL01S0031340.1:0-27079 GCA_000715115.1 Nicotiana otophora
CACAGTTACAGAGTGGTACACTCGGGCCGAGTATGGTACCGGGTGCCGGCCACATCCCTTTAGGTTTGGGGCGTGACAGATTGCCTACGCATCTAGATAGCTAAAGGTGCATGACAAGAACTATTCTGTCCACGACCTCAAGCTGGCATCTAGTGTTCATGCCTTGAAGATCTGGCGACACTATTTATACGGTGTACCTTGTGTGGTCTACACCAATCACCGGAGTCTACAACATCTATTCAAATAGAATGATCTTAACTTTTGCCAACAGAGGTGGTTAGAGTTGCTTAAGGACTATGATATCACCATTCTATATCATCACGGGAAGGCCAATGTGGTGGCCGATGCCTTAAGCCATAGGGCGGAGAGTTTGGGTAGCTTAACATATCAACCGGTAGCAGAGAGGCCATTATCCTTGGATGTTCAAGCCTTGGCCAACCCGTTTGTTAGGTTGGATGTTTTTGAGCCGAGCCAAGTTTTGTCTTGTGTGGTTTCTCGGTCTTCTATGTATGATCGTATCATAGAGGGTCAGTATGACGACCCTGATCTGCTTGTTCTCAAGGACACGGTTCAACACGAAGATGCCAAAGAGGTCACTATTGGAGATGACGGTGTATTACGGATGCAGGTAGGCTATGTGTGCGAAATATAGATGGCTTGCGTGAGTTGATTCTCCAGGAGGCTCATAGTTCGAGGTACTCCATTCATCTAGGTGCCACGAAGATGTATCAGGACCTGAGGCAATATTTTTGGTGGAGGATAATGAAGAAGGACATAGTGGCATATGTATTTCGGTGCTTAAATTCTCAGCAGGTGAAGTATAAGCATCAGCGGCCAGGTGGATTGCTTCAGAAGCTAGAAATTTGAGAGTGGAAATGGGAGCGAATCACTATGGATTTTGTTGTTGGACTCCCATGGACTCAGAGAACGTTCGATGCCGTTTGGGTGATTGTAGATAGGTTGACCAAGTCGGCTCATTTCACTCTAGTGGTGACTACTTGTTCCTCTAAGCAGCTAGCTCGAGTCTATATTCGCGAGATTGTCAAGCTTCATGGCATTCCGGTATCTATCATCTCTAATCGGGGTACGCAGTTTACATTGCAGTTCTGGAGAGCCATACAACATGAGTTGGGTACTCAGGTGGAGTTGAGTACAATATTTCACCCTCAGACGGACAGATAATCTGAGCGCACTATTCAGATATTAGAGGTTATGCTTCGTGCGTGTGTGATGGAGTTTATGGGTTCTTGGGTTCAGTTCTTTTCGTTTGCCTACAACAACCGTTATCGGTCGAGCATGCAGATGGCCCCGTATGAGGTTTTGTATGGTAAGCGGTGCCGGTCTCCGATGGGTTGGTTTGAGTTGGGTGAGGCTAGGATAATAGGTATGGACTTAGTTCAGGATGCTCTGGAAAAGGTTAAATAGATTCAGGAGCGACTTCGTACAGCCCAATCCAGGCAGAAGAGTTATATGAATCGAAAGGTTCTCGACGTTGCATTCATGGTTAGGGAACGGGTCTTGCTTCGGGTTTCGCCCATGAAGGGTGTTATGAGGTTTGAGAAGAAGGGCAAGCTGAGCCCTAGGTATATCGGACCTTTTACGATTCTTGAGAGGGTTGGAGAGGTGGCCTACAGACTTGCACTACCACATAGTCTAGCTGTAGTTCATCGAATGTTCCATGTTTCTATGCTCCAGAAGTATCATGGCGATCCGTCTAATGTGTTAGACTTCACCTCACTCCAGTTGGACAAGGATCTATCTTATGTTGAGGAGCCGGTGGCCAATTTGGACAGGTAGGTTTGAAAGTTGAGGTCGAAGAACATTGCTTCAGTTAAGGTCTAGTTGAAAGGTTAGCCAGTCGAGGAGGCGACTTAGGAGACCGAGCATGATATGCGAAGCTATTATCATCATCTTTTCACCGCTTTAGGTATGTCTCTATACTCGTTCGAGTACGAACATTTGTTTTACGAGGGGGAAGATGTAGCGACCCGGCCGGTCATTTTAAGAGTATTTTCCATGATCCCTATTTATTGCTCCCTTTATTTCATTATGTGATTACGTGAGTTGCCGGGATATTTGGTTTTGGTTTAGGGTGAGTTTCGGAGTGTAATGGGACATATAGTCCCTAAATTGGAAGTTTAAGTCGTAGGAGTTGGCCGTATTTTGACTTGTGTGAAGACGACTCCACAATAGAGTTTTGACGTTTCCAATAGCTCTGTACGGTGATTTTGGCCTTTTGAGGGTGTCTGGATGATGGTTTGGAGGTCCGTAGGTAATTTCGGCGTTAATTGGCTAAAGTTAGAAATTGGTGGAATTTTGGGAAGTTTGACCAGGAGTAGATATCGGAGTCAGATTCCAATTCTGGAAGTTGGAATAGGTCCGTAATGTCAATTATGACTTGTATGCAAAATTTGAGGTCAATCGGACTTGATTTGATAGGGTTCGGCATCAAATGTAGAAGTTAAAAATTTATAAGTTCATTAGGCCTAAATTGGGGTGTGACTCATGTTTTTGATGTTGTTTGAGGTGCTTTGAGGCCTTGACTAAGTCCGTTAGGTGTTTTGGAACTAGTTGGTATATTCAGACAGGGTCCCCGGGGGACCGGGTGTGATTCGGATCGATATCGGAACACAATTCAGACTTGTGCAAATGCTGAAGCTCCCAGTTCTAATGTCATTGCACCTGCAGAGGGATTAGCCGCAGGTGCGAACTCGCATGTGCCAGCAGTGGAATGCAGAAGAGAAGAGGGCAGTCCACGCATGGTTCACAGGTGCGGCAATTGTTCCATAGAAGCGGTGTCTCTTCTGCAATGGAGAAGAACACAGGTGCGACCAGAAGCATAGGTACGACTTAGTCGCTGCAGGTACGCATTCATGGGTGTGACCTTCCCTCGCAGATGTAAAATGTGCTGGGCGTAGACATAACCGCACTTGCAATGGAAATTCCGCAGGTGCGGAGCCGCTGCGGTAGTAATGTCGCAGGTGCGACATAACTGGGTATAAAAGAGGAAGTTTTCGAGGGTTTTCTTCATTTGAATTTTTAAGACTTTGAATGCTCGGATTAAGGCGAGATTTTGAGGGATTTTTAGAGGAAGCATTTGGGTAAGGATTCTTGACTCGTTTTTAAATAATTCCCATGAATCTACTATTAATTACACATTTTAATTATAGTTTTGGAGTTTAAAATTGGGGAAATAGTGTAGAAGTGCTTAGACCAAGTTTTTGGGTTTTGAAAGGTTAAATGAGGCCAGATTTCGATAATTCTTGTATGGTTGGACTCGATATCGAATGTGTATTTGGATTTTATGATATTTTTTGGGTTTCGAGACGTGGGCCCGGGTAAACATTTTGGAGCGATTTTTCAATTCTTAGCTAAGATCATTATTTCGTTATTTAAATTTATTTCCTATAGTTATATTTATAGTATGAAATTATTTTTGCTAGATTCGAGCCGTTTGGAGTTGGAAAATCGAGGGAGAGGCCTTCTAATTGATTGATTGAGCGTGGTTTTGGGTAAGTGACTTGTCTAACCTTGTGTGGGCGGAATTCCCCTTAAGATTTGGTATTTTGGTGATAATTTGTGATATGTGAGGGCCGTGTACGCAAGGTGACGAGTGCGTACACGGGCTAAATGTTGAAATTCCATTTTTTTTTGCTACCAAATTTACTTTTCATACCTTAATTGAGTTACTTTAGCACGTTATAGTCATCATGTTTAGCCTAATTTCACATATCCACTTGTCTTATCTCCTATTTGTAACTTGTATCACATGTTTAGTTGAATTACTTGCTTTTCTTGATTTCCGTATTCATTACTTAACTGTGGAAATTCTTTACTTGAAATTCTTATCCTTGGAATATCATTTATTCAGTTGTTGTGTTTTGACTTTCGTGTTATTGTTGAAGTGATTGTTTGGTTGTTATTGTTTGCACGAGGTTTTTGTTGTGCTGTTGTTATTGTTGCAAGAGGTTTTGACCGTGCTATTGTTATTACTGCACGAGGTTTTTATAGTGCGATTGTTATTGTTTCACGTGGTTTCTGCCTTGCCGTCGTGATTATTGATACGCATACGGTGGTATATAGCTTCGGTGTTGAAACACATGCGGTGAGATAAAATGGGCTTGATACGCGTGGCTAGTAAGGGAACTACTAGAAGCCATGCGGTGTGATAAGGTGGGCTAAAACGCGGGATGCTATTTCGGGAAAATGGTTTTCAAAAACCAAATATAAAGGATCCCGCGGTGATATAAGGAAAGACTATGATTTGTTTTTAGGATTTGGGACTACGAGGCGGTACCTCGAGAGTGCCCCTGTTGATATTCTTTATTTGCTGGATTGTTTGGTTCTTATTTTCCTTAACATGTAAAATTCTTGTTTTCCTCTCGTGTTGTATTGGCTTTCCTTGATTTCGTGTAATTTCCTGTAAATTCTTTATTGTTCATTTCCCTGTCATTTTCATTATATCATATTATCTCTATCTTGTTTCTTATTATCTCCAGTAGGGCCTTGACCCGTCCTCGTCACTACTTTACCGAGGTTAGGCTTGGCCCTTACTGGGTACCGTTGTATTGTACTCATACTATGCTTCTGCAAAAAACCCAGGTACATCATATTAGCCTCGGTATTAGTGTGTTGTGGTGCTTCTTAGAGATTTCAAGGTACACCTACCCACGTCTACAGGTTTCAGAGTCCCCTTCTACCTTGTCTTGTTTCCTTATTTCTCTATGTTGTTTATAGACAGTGATGTATATGATTGTTCAGCATTGTATCTAGAGCTTGTGACTTATATCTCACCGGGTTGTGGGAAAATTGTACGTATTGAGCTTATAGTCTATTGGTAAACATTGTTGAAGTTTTGAAATTTTAAGTTTTTATTCGATGTTTCCGCATATTGTTAGGTTTATATAGTCTTAGAGACTAGGTGCCGTTGCGACATCCTACGGAGGGGATTTGGGGTCGTGATAGAACCTGGCACTAGTGACACGTCTGTATGTAGCGGATACTAACGCTTTCCATAGTCATCTAAAATTATCCAGCTCTCAAGATCTTCTTGGCTAATGTGAATTCATTCATGTCGGGTCCACACATTCCTGCATGTATTTCTTTCAATAACCTGGTTGGCTCGGCAACGTCTACATATTTCAACAAACCCAAATCTGGGGTCCTCCTATATAGGACTTCCCCGTTAAAGAAAATGCGATTTTCCAACCTCCTGAGGGTTCACTTCTGACTATTAGAAGCATTCTCCGGGTACTCTTTGGTTGCAAGGAATTTCCTGATGTCGTGATACCATGGTTTACCATCTGTCTCTTCATCTACTTGGAAGCAATAGGCATGTTGATCCCTGATCTCTACCTCGATAGGGTTGATGTAGTTCTAGTCTAAATGCTGAATCATGGATGATAGAGTTGCAAGGGCCTCGGCAAACTCGTTCTGAATCCTAGGGATGTGATTGAACTCAATCTTCGTGAACTTCTTGCATAGCTCTTTTATGTAGTGCAGGTATTGAAGGATCTTGACATTTTTGGTAGACCATTTACCTTGGACTTAGTGTATCAATAAATCAAAATCCCCTATGACCAAAGGATCTTTGACGTTCATGTCGACTGTCATTCTGATCAAAAGGATGCACGCTTCGTATTCAGCCATATTATTGGTATAAGGGAATCTTATCTTTGCCGATGCTGGATAGTGTTGTCCGGATTCCGAAATTAGGACTGCCTTAATTCCGACTCCTTTGGAGTTTGCTTCTCTATCGAAAAACATTCTCCATCCAGTGTATGATTCTATAATATTTTGTCCAACAAATAATACCTCTCCATCGAGAAAATACGTAGTGAGTGGCTCTTATTCCCCGTCTACTAGATTATTTTGTCCAGCAAATAATACTTCTGAGTTACGTACACAATGTCAAATTCGTTGAGGAGAATTTTCCATTAAGCCATCTTTCCGGTCGGCATCGGCTTCTGCAAGATGTACTTGAGCGGGTCGAGCCGAGATATCAAATGCGTAGTGTATGCTAAAATGTAATGCCTTAGTTTCTGGGAAATCTAGGTCAGAGCATAGCACGTGCGTTCTATCAAAGTGTATTTGGCCTCGCATGGCGTGAACGTTTTACTTAAGTAGTAGATGGCATGTTCCTTCCTCCCAGTTTCGTCATGTTGTCTCAACACACAAACAAAGGCATTATCCAAGACTGAAAGATATAGCAATAATGGCTTACCGGGCTCGGGGGGAAGCAAAATTAGTGGATTTAACAAATATTCCTTGATTCTGTCGAAGGCTTTCTGGCACTCTTTTGTCCATTTTGTGGCAGCATCCTTTTTCAGCAACTTGAAAATGGGTTTATTGATTACCGTGAACTGGGCTATGAAACGACTCATATAATTCAATATACCCAAGAAACTCATCATATCGTTCTTACTCTTGGATGGTGGAAATTACTGAATGGCCTTGATTTTTGATGGGTACAGTTCTATCCCTTTCTTGCTTACAATAAAGCCCAACAATTTTCCGGTAGGGACCCCGAATGCGCATTTTGGTGGGTTCAATTTCATACTGTACCTTTGCAGGCGCTCTACAAATTTGCTCAAATCGTCCAAGTGCTCTGAACTCTTTCGCGACATGATGATGATGTCCTCCACATATACTTCGATCTCCTTATGAATCATGTCGTTAAAAAGGGTCGTCATTTAAGGCCCCATAAAATTTTGCAAAGGAATTTAAGGTTTCGTGGTGCCGAGGTAGGCTAATGGGTTTGAGGATTGTAGAAAACGAGCCACGGTACGTACTTTTGGGTATAAGAATGCACTAAAGTGTTGACGGGAATATTTTTGGCAGAAGAATGTGATTCTGCGGTCAATTTTGCCACCGCAGAACGGTTCCGCGGACCGCATAAGCATCGCAAAATGGAGTAGAGAACAAGCAAATTTTGAACAAACCATTCTGCTATCGCATTATTGATTATGCCATAGCATAATTTATTCTTCTTCCCACATAATTGATTCTGCTACCACATAATCGATTCTGCTACCACATAATTGACTTCGGGGGTCATTTTTGGAAAATTTCGTATCCGACCCTATTTTGATATAAGGCCTTAGGGGGTCATTTTATAAGATAAAATTTGTTTTTTTAGAGAGAGGAGAGAGCTATTTTATAGAGAGAAGGAGAAGATCTAGCATGCTAATCATCCATTCTTACCCCAATCTTCCAGAATCAAGGAAGCCAATTAAAAGATCTTCATCTAAGAGGTAAAGTTCTACTCCCTAGCCCTAAATTTTGGGATTTGGACTAAAAGTAGGCCATGAGAAGTATGATTCTTATGTGTGGGAGGTACTCTTTGTAAATGAATTGGGAGAATCATAAAAATAATTAATTCAAAATAAATCGGGTGAATGATTTGTTGTGGGATGAAAGGATTCCACCATAGAAACCTTGTAGTGTAATTTGCACTCTTAGTGCTTGATGAAATGCCTAAGTGAGCTGAAACCATGAATCTCTCCCTAATTATGGTTCAATTTTGTTATATCTCTAATTGATTGGAATTTCTAGAAGTGTTGGGACGTCGTTGTAATCTAAGAAAGGCTCAAGAAAGGTATGTTGGCTAAACTTCTCTCCTAGAATTGAATCCCATGATGTTCTTGTAAGTCCCGAGTTATCCATTATAAATTAACTATTCCGAATAAGCTTTGTATTGAAAGGTATATATTCAAAATGTGTTCCGGATGCTATTATCATATGATGTTATCCTTCGGGAATGTGTTCAATGCATAAGTTGGGTATAAAAATGTTATGACTCTAAGTAGTGTTTCAAGTGAAGGCTATTATGCCAAATTGTGTAAGAAGTCTCAATGTTCTTAAGACTCTTAATGGCTCATGGGTATACTAAAAGTCATGATTAGAGATTATTTGTTGTCGATAATCTATAAAGATGCTTGAAAGTGAAAGTGGTGAGTTGGGGATATAAAGTGTGGATATCGTGCCAAGAATGAAAGTTATACTTGTGGCCAATAGCACCAATGAAATGAAATGATGTGTGAAATATTATGAAATGAGCCTTGATTCAACTACTCCAAATTGACTCCGAAAATAGAATTATCCAAAAGCTTATGTACTCAAGTCATTTTCAAATGTGGTTGTTCTAACTAATGCTATGCTTGATAGGTATTTCCAATATGTTTTGAGTTCTTACATATTCATGAGTTAAAATTGTGTATTGCCTTTTTGGAGAAAGGTATTTGAAAAGTATTCTATATGATGGTGTGTTTGATGATAATCCTTGAAAGTAAAGAAATTTAAGTGCGGAATATGATATATGGCCACAGTGCCATGAATGAAGAATAATATGTATGGCCAAGGGAGTTAATGAAATAATGATGTTGTAAGTAGTTGAAAGTAATTGTGAAGTGATATATGCTGTGAAAGGTTATGAGATGAACGTATTTGTACTTATGTTTCCAATGTGTTACAAGCTCTTACGCCCTCATGAGGAGAAGCTATGGTATTCCTAAATATTTTAAATGTTACTTGATGTCCTATGATTACCCATGGCAAGTACAAGTAAGTGATGGTATGAACATGAAATGTGGCCGTTTTCCAAAATGAGAATTATGAGGTGTTGTATATCCATTTGGTTTCAATTATAGTATGTATGCTACTAAAATAATTAATGTAAATGACTTCGATGTTAAGTCCCAAAGAATCATGAACTTAGCTAATGACCTTAATAAGAGACAAGAGAGTATATATGGAAGTGGAAGAGTGACGATCGCAAAACACACACTAAAATATGCTCACTAGTTGAATATAGTAAATTATAATATCGTATTCACAGGGATTGCAGATAAACAGTATTATCATAGTTTGTATCTATATTTCTATCCAGGATGATCAACAATGGAGATTAATGTGATTTAAACTTAAATTAACTAAGAGTCAAAACTATCGACTAATGACAATCAACGCAAGTATTGAGCAAAGGAAGTTATCAATTGGGAGAAGATTGGGTTGATAGGATAGGTGCAAGCCAAATGTTTGGGATTTAACTCTAGATAATTCACTTCTAATGTTCAAGTAAGTCTCTCGAATTCACTTGGTTATTAGGTCAATTGATTAGTAGAAACTCCTCTTTCGATTAAGTCTCAACCTCACAAGATGAACCAATTTTAAGCACGTGAAGATATGCAAGAATTCGTAGTGGATTGGTCTTTAGGAGAACCTCTCTCGATTATCCTCCTAACTAAGTTTAATAAACAATTCAACTAGCCTCTTACGATTACTAGGAAGAATTAATGACTTCAACCAACAAAATATAATGCAACAATATCATAAGTTATGCCTCTCTCGATTACACGAACAAGTAAATATAGATGTAACAGTTAAAACATCCANGAATCGATCTCATTCAATCAAAGATCAAGTAGAACTTTAATTGGTTGTAATGTAGGTTGGGGGACGGGTATGATATATTTAGATATAACAGTGACTACACCTCCCTAAGCACTTTAATACATACAATTTAACATTCAAAACCCCACACTTATGNAAATATAGATGTAACAGTTAAAACATCCAAAATGATTCAATACATAAAAACTAGTGTTAATTATCCACAAACAAGTATCAATATACCAAATCCATCAACCCTAAAGAGAACTACTCCATAGATATGGAGTAATTCATTACAAAAATAAGAAAAACATAAAACTATCCAAACTCTTGTCTTGAGTGAGGATTGAATGATGAATCCCTTGTGCTTTCGCTTCTCCACCTTCTTTCTAGCCTCTTTAGGTCTTAGATGAGTCAAAAGACCTTAAAATAATATTTTTACATGTATTTATACTAAGTAGGGTCAGGCCCAGACAAAAAATACCTTTTCCTGCGCGAACTGGGATAATAACTCTATAAACATTGCGCAGGCACGCCGCATGGGGTGACGCGCCATGTGGGGCAGTTGTGGGGAAATCCAGAGAGCTTGTTCTGACAGACAGCAAGAATTTTGGGCAGCTGCGGCTGTGGTGAATTCTTAGAGTAATTCGTTTTGCTCGCTTTTTGATATCTAGGCTCGGTCCTTGACCCCCGAACGTGATCCCGGCTTACTTCCTTGGGCTTTTACTCAGACTCCAAAGCTCCAAATCACTCGAGTTAGCTCCATAACATTTACATAGCTCGGAATCCTCCTACAAGGCATAAAATACATAATTAGTGCAGAACACTAGCGATTAAAGCTCAAACTCAATTAAAGTGCAATAAGCGACTAAAACACGAGATTATAGGCTACCATCAATACCCCACACTTAAACCATTGCTCGTCCTCGAGAAATCAAACTACACTTTATAAAGACACGACCTTATTAAGCAACTCTCCTAACTCATTATACCAAGAATATTTAAAATAGATTAAGCACAATAGTGTAACATCTTCACCTCAAGATTTGACTCAAAAGTACCATGCATTATTCACAACTTACTCACTTACTCAACATACAAGTCAATGACACTACCTTTCCTTCATGAATCTAGTGCCCTCACCATAATAGAGAGTAGTTCCACACACCATAAAATTTAAGAATAATTAGGAACTCAAGATAGAAAGAATTTACTCACTCTCAGAAACAATATTCATATGCCACAAAAGATGAACCATAGGCTTGCCCGTAGTGTACTGCTCTACTAATCGATCTCATTCAATCAAAGATCAAGTAGAACTTTAATTGGTTGTAATGTAGGTTGGGGGACGGGTATGATATATTTAGATATAAGAGTGACTACACCTCCCTAAGCACTTTAATACATACAATTTAACATTCAAAACCCCACACTTATGTCAAACCATACTCCACCTTAACATAATTATACATTAACTCCCACTTCTTTAAGCACAATTACAGCAATAGTTACCACTTATCAAAGAATATTTTGCACAAAAATAAAATTTTGTTTTCCTTTCTCTTTAAATACAAATGGCTCTTACTGTTTTCAAAACAATGCACCTTTTTCCTTATTTCATTAGTTCCACTCAAAAGCCAAACTATTCCCCCCATATTCCAACTTTTACAAAGTTCATAAAAATTTAAGTGCTCAAAAGAGGTACACGATTCAAATAGATGGTCAATTCAAACACATGGGTAGGGCTTGCAATGTGGTTCCCAAAGAAAGAGGAATACAGGCTCAACGGCATTAACTAAGATACATAACAAATAGGTGTTTAATAACATATAATTGGCTCAACAAAGAAACGCCTATATCACCTCCAAGACTGAATAAAACTACTATTTCGCTTTGTAAACACACGGGGCAAGTTCTAGACATCAAATGCAATGTACATAATAACTGTCACGACCCAATTTCCCCTCTGTTTGGGTATCGTGATGGCACCTAATCTTAAGGACTAGGTAAGCCTAACCATAATTAAAAACAACAACATTATTTAAATAGAATTTCTTAAAATTCACAAAACCGGTAGTACAAGTCATAAGCTCTACAAAGTATTTGCTAGAAAACTTCTAAATACAACTGTCCAGAAATAAGAATAAACAGTGCAAAACGAAAAGTTGAAGGTGACTCTGAAGCCTGCGAACGCAGTAATAGGTTTACCTTGAGTTTCCACAGCAGCAGTCCACACAGCTAGCTAACGAACAAGTACCTGGTTCTGCACAAAAATGTGTAGAAGGAAAGCATGAGCACACCACTGCGGTGCCCAGTAAGTATCAAGACTAACCTAGATGGAGTAGTGGCGAGGAACTGTCAAGACACCCACTGGTCTAATAAACTGAACAGATATAAGTACATGAACAACAGAAGTATGATGTCACATAAAGACTATGCAATATGGCTCACAGTAAACAACAAGTATCAGCAGAATATCATGAAAATGATACAGAAAGGTGAATGGAACACAACCTAAATCCGAAATCACAAATACAATAAGGACAAGTAATAACTCAGCAACTACAACCGCTTTTACATCAGTTTTTTGTCAACAACTCCACAGGGTACCGAACCTCGAAAAAATCACAACTCACGGGTCTCAATACCTGAACTCTAACATTTGGCATCCTGTGCCCTCAGAACATCTCATAACCGCACTGACGACTCACGCGCCAATAGAGCTATTCTCACATAGAAGGCAAGTAAACAAGGGTGAGCATCTATGCTCAACAGTATCAAGAGCACCTGTTATCCGATAAGAGTTCTTAACTACGTGTATGCTTGTGCAAGTGTCCTACCATAGTCCATATCAGCAAATAAGCATACGGAAAAAGAACGGACAACACGTAGAATATGTTTTCATAGCTTTTACAAGATAAAGCTTACAAAGGTATGTATACCACTTCACAAATATCGACAACAAGAATGCCCCCAGGCCACAAATCATCACAAATCAATCCCTGACACATCCCACCTTGTCTCGCCACGTATGCAATAGTAACATAAATGCTCGCCTTGTCTCGCCACACGTGCATAATAATGTTTCCACCTTGTCTCACCACAAATGCAACCCACATATATATATATATATATATATATATATATATCCCGCCTTGTCACGCCGCATGTGCCGATATCAATGGTAACAATAACACGGCAGAAACCTCGTGCAACCCCATAATACCAACCGCATGACAGAAACCTCGTGCATCACAATAATAACAACCGCACGGTAGAAACCTCGTGCATTATCACAACAAGTACAACAACAACAATGACAATAATACAATGTACGACAAGTAAATCAACTCAAGAACTTTAATTCACAAAAAAATGGTAGAACCAATTCATAAGGAATAACCACAGTAAAGAATGCTAGGCGTAAAGAGAACAGCTCAACAAAGGGAAAACTAATGTGTAGCAACGATCCCACAATATACACTTCAACAACATGGAAGCTAACACGAATCAAATAATGCCAAATAAAACAAGTCGACTAAGATATAGGATATCTAAACTTCTTTTAAGGTTGAAGAAATTACGAAGGATATTCAATAATTCAATTAAGGATAAGCAGCGGAAATATAATCATAACCTCAATTAATACTGAACAATTATAGGATGAAATAATATAAATTCCAAATAAAAATAAGCAGTTATGAAAAGATAGCATGGCTATAAAAGAGAAAATAATTTCAATTAAGGCACATATGAATTAAGTAACAATAATAGTGGATCATGAAGCAATTGATTCTAATTAAGCAGGTAGATGTGAATCTAGTAATTAAGATATATAATTATAAGAAGAACAATTGCATATTCAATGAATACAAGGACCTAAGAACCCTAAAATGCCAACTTTCCACAAATAAGTCCGTGCACACACTCGTCACCTCGTGTACACGGACTACAATCAACATAGAAGACTCAAATCCTAAGGGGAAGTCCCCACACAAAGTTAGGCAAGATACTTACCTCGAACCAAGCTCAATCAGTCCGTAAGAATACCCTTTCCTCGATTATCAGACTCTGAATGCCCCAAATCTAGCCAAACACAAATTGCATATCATGAATACAACCATAATAGACTCATCTAATTAGTGAAATCAATATTTTAACAAATATTCCGAAATCCGCCCTAAAAAGTTGACCCGNATCAGTCCGTAAGAATACCCTTTCCTCGATTATCAGACTCTGAATGCCCCAAATCTAGCCAAACACAAATTGCATATCATGAATACAACCATAATAGACTCATCTAATTAGTGAAATCAATATTTTAACAAATATTCCGAAATCCGCCCTAAATATTTGACCCGGGCCCATATCTCGAAATTGGGTAAAAGTCATAAAATACGAACACCCATTCACTCACGAGTCTAACCATACTAAAATCATCAAATTTTGATACAATTTTGTCCCTCAAATCGTGATTTTTCATTTTGAAATTTTTCTTCAAAAACCACCCTTTTCCACAACTCAAAACACAAATTAAATGATAAAAATAAAGATAGAATCATGGAAATAAATATATTCTAGTTGAAGAACACTTACCCAATCGATTTTCTTGAAAAACCCATAAGGAAGCTCCCAAAACTGAAGTCTAAAACTCAAAATATGAAAGAAATGGCCAAACCCTCGACTTAATGTTTTTGCCAGGATTTCTGCATCTGCGGACTGGGAGACACAGCTGCGCACTCGCATTTGCGGGAAAGAGTCTGCATCTGCGAACTCAGCTGGCCAGGCCTGGAACCGCATCCGTGGATTTACAGTCGCACCAGCGGCACTGCAGAAGCAAAATGGGGGAACGCAGAAGCGAGCTTCTTCGCAGATGCGATCGAGGGACCGCAGAAGCAGCCTTCGCACCTACGTGCAAGCTTCTGCAGAAGCGAGCAAGCTTCCAGGCCTCAAGGATCGCAGAAGCGACCAGGCTCACGCAAAAGTGGAGCTGCACCTACGCTCCAAGCGTCGTATGTGCGAAAACACCAGAACTAGACCTGTTCAAAACCATGAAAAATATCTAAAACTCGTCCGAAACACACCCGAGGCCCCCGAAACCTCGTCCAAGAATACCAACAAGTTCCATACCCTAATACGGACTAGATCGAGGTCTCAAATCACATAAAACAACGTCAAAACTACGAATCGCACCATGAATCGAACTTATAAATTTTTAAATCTTTTTTACTTCTAAAACCTGTGCCGAACCCTATCAAATTAACCCGGAATAACGTCAAATATTGCAGGCAAGTCCCAAATAACATAACGGAGTTGGTCCAACTCTCGGAATCACATTCCGACTCCTATATCAAAAAGTCCACTTCCGGTCCAAATCTCCAAAAATTTGACTTTCGCCATTTCAAGCCTAAATCAGCTACGGACCTCGGATTTACAGTCCGGACATGCTCCTAAGTCCAAAATCACCCAACGGAGCTAATGGAATCGACGAAACTCCATTCCGGAGTTGTCTTCACATAGTTCCGACTATGATCAAAATCCTAAGACTTAAGCTTCCGTTTTAGGGACTAAGTGTCCCAAATCACTCTGATACATCCGGTAAACAAATTCAATCACGCACGCAAGTCAACACACATAATATGAAGCTGCTCAAGGCATTATGCCACCGGACGGGACTTAAATTATCAAAACGACCGACCGGGGCGTTGCATCCTTCCTCTCTTAAACAAACGTTTGTCCTCGAACGTGCTAAGAATCGCCTCGAAGTTTTCGAATCACTAAAAGTACATATCCAACATACACCTATGGGAGACTCCACGTCACCCCAATCCACATAAGCCTGACGATACCATCCCAACTATAATTCATCCTTTCTGCCAACACCGATAAGCCTTAGAGTCAAAATTTCTCGCCTTCCGTTTATCTTCAAAAGACCTGATTCTAAATCCATAACCGGTATCAGTCTCAACTAGCTGTAACAACTCATGCCTATACCCACAAGGTACGACCACACAACAAGACACACCACATATAGGCCCATAATAACATTTCTAATCACAATAGCTGCCCGAAATCAAAACCATCACCGGCAATTAGCCTCATATCCTTTAGAACCCTGCTCAAACCTCCACAACACTGACAACGATGCAAGAAACACGAAGACCTCTTAACTATACACCCAAATCAACAAGTCACAACTAACACCACCGGGCACACACCCCACAAGCTAAAACTCAAGAAGCACATAATGAGAATGAATGAATACGTAAAGAGAAATATCAAACAAGCCCGACAGCACAACTCTCTAACAGTAACATACTACGAATCAATTTAAATAGGAAAAATCAAATTATATGAACAAGTCACAATAATCTCATCCTGATATAACTTTCACCGTGGCACGCAGCCCGGCTCAAACATATCAAATCGCATGGAATCGTGAGGGTCTCACCCTCAACTCTGAATCACAAGTCGAATACACATCATACCAATGGAAATCTTCCACTAATTCAATTTTGTCAATAAAATCACAACACTTACTAAACCCTCACACCGGTAGAGTATAAAATTACACATCGTAACCAATTTACTCAGGAATCACATCAAACCTGCCATAATGGACAACATGAATTCACTTCTAGTCTCGTAACTTTCAAAAATGAATAGAAACAAACGATAGACACTGGCTACCACTCATAGATTCTCCCAACAGGGGTAAACACCTAAACATAATACTAAGTCATGAAATCACCCATAGGTGGGACAACAAATAGGGGATCTCGCCCCGATAAGCAGAACTGAATCAAATTACGAATGGTGCCCCTCTATAACAAATCAAAAGCATACATGTATGACATCATCTGGCGCAGTGGCCTCAAGCCTACTATATGAAGTACATCAACGGGTTGGGCCTTCCCCTCTTGGGCACTTTCTACTCGCCTGAATACTCCGCTGTGACACACCTGTCCGTAGTCTAGGACAATCTCTCACCATGTGGCTGGTATCTCCACACTGAAGTAACCTCTATGCTGACATGGCCGGGAGAACTGTGCGGTACGGGTACTCTGAGACCCATGAGCACCCGAAACACTGTGCGAAGCCTGAAGTGCAAACTGAACTGGCTGACCCACAAAACCTCTACCATGTCGTACCCTGCCTCCAAAATAAAGACCAGTATATCTCTGCAGTCTATGAGGCCTCCTCACCTCCCTGTTCTCTCTCTCTTGATCTCGCATGTACTCTCTCTCACGGCCTCGTCTGTTTTCTCTCTCTTGGTCCCACATGCCATCTACTCGGCGAGCGATCCCTACCACATGCTGAAGCAAAATATCTGACTCTAACTTCCAAGTCATGCTGAACCGAATATCATGCCTGAGTCCCTCAATGAATCTAAGGACACGTTGTCTAACTGTGGCGACTAAAGCAGGCGCATGCCTGGCTAAATCACTGAATCTCAAGGCATACTCTGACACTGACATAGTGCCCTGGCACAACTGCTCAAACTCCGCGCGCCATACATCTGGAAGGGACTGAGGTACAAACTCTCTCAGGAACATCTTTGAAAACTAAACCTATGTAAGTGAAGCTAACTCGGCCGAGCTACCCAACTCATATGCCTGCCACCACTGGTAAGCCGCTCCCCTGAGCTGGAACGTAGTAAAAGCAACCCCGCTCGTCTCCACAATACCCATAGTATGGAGAATGCGGTGACACTCTTCTAGAAAACCTTGTGCACTCTCTGAATCCAAACCACTGAATGTAGGAGGGTAATATTTCTTGAACCTTGCAAGTCTAAGCTGCGCTTCCTCAGATGTTGCTGCCCTGATCACGAGCTGAACTGGAACCACAGGCGATGTTGCCGTGACACCTGGAACCTGACTAACATGAACTCGCTGCTCTGGGGTGTGGAAGGCGGGAGTCTGGGTTCCTCCCCTGGTCTGTGAAGTAGCTAGTGCAACCGGAATCAACCCCTTCTGAGCCAATGTACCAAACATGCTCAGGAACTATGCTAAGGTCTCCTAAAGTCCGGGGGTAATAACAGGCGCCTCTGGTACCTACTCCCTCACTGGAACTACTGGCGGCTCCTACATTGCTGCTCTGGTAGGTGCTCTGGATGCGACACTTACTCCTCGTCGGCCTCTGCCTCTGCCTCTAGTGATACTGGCTCTGGGAGCAGCGTCGTCAATAACTGTAGCTCGTGTCCTCACCATCTATAAGAGAATGGAATAATAAAAGTTCAACCTCCGAGATCAATAAGCTCACACGATAGGAATGAAAGAAGTGAGATTGTCCTAATAGTTCTGTAGCCTCTCGAAGATAAGTACAGACATCTCCGTACCGATCCGCAAGACTCTACTAAACTCGCTTATGACTCGTAGCACCTATGAACCTAGAGCTCTGATACCAACTTGTCACGACCTAATTTCCCCTATGTTTGGGTATCGTGATGGCACCTAGTCTTAAGGACTAGGTAAGCCTAACCATAATTAAAAACAACAACATTATTTAAATAGATACTCTTAAGATTCCCAAAACCGATTGTACAAGTCATAAGCTCTACAGAGTATTTGCTAGAAAACTTCTAAATACAACTGTCGAGAAATAAGAATAAAAAGTGCAAAACGAAAAGTTGAAGGTGACTCTGAAGCTTGCGAACGCAGCAGCAGGTTTAACTTGAGTCTCCACAACAACAGTCCACATAGCTAGCTAACGAACAAGTACCTAGCTCTGCACAAAAATGTGCAGAAGAGTAGCATGAGCATGCCACAGCGGTGCCCAGTAAGTATCAAGACTAATCTCGGTGGAGTAGTGGCGAGGAACAGTCAAGACACCCACTAGTCTAATAAACTGAACATATATAAGTACATGAACAACAGAAGTATGATGTTACATAAATACTATGCAATATGGCTCAAAGTACAGTGATGGAAATAAGGAAGGAAACAAAAAGTATCAGTGGAATATCATGAAAATGACACAGAAAGGTGAATAGAACACAACCTAAATTCGAAATCACAAATACAGCAAGGACAAGTAATAACTCAGCAACTACAACCGCTTTTACATTAGGTTTTTGTCAACAACTCGACGGGGTTCCGAACCTCAGATAAATCACAACTCACGGGTCTCAGTACCTGAACTCTAACACTTGGCATCCTTTGCCCTTATAACATCTCATAACCGTACTGAAGACTCACGTGCCAATAGAGCCATTCTCACATAGAAGGCAAGTAAACAAGGGTGAACATCTATGCTCAACAGTATCAAGAACACCTGTTATCCGATAAGAGTTCTTAACTACGTGTATTCTTGTGCAAGTGTCCTACCATAGTCCATATCAGCAAATAAGCATAAGGAAAAAGAATGGACAACACGTAGAATATTTTCTCACAGCTTTCACAAGATAAAGCTCACACAGGTATGTATACCACTTCACAAATATCGACAACAAGAATGCCCCCAGGCCACAAATCATCACAAATCAATCCCTGACACAACCTAACTTGTCTCACCACGTGTGCAATAGTAACATAAATGCCCGCCTTGTCTCGCCACACATGTATAATAATGTTCCCACCTCGTCTCGCCACATGCACAACACATACACACACACACACACATACACACACACACACATACACACACACACACATATATATATATATATATCCCGCCTTGTCACGCCGCATGTGCAGATATCAATGGTAACAATAGCACGGCAGAAACCTTATGCATCACAATAATAACAACCGCACGGCAGAAACCTCATGCATCACCACAACAAGTACAACAACAACAATGACAATAATACAAAGTACGACAAGTAAATCAACTCAAGAACTTTAATTCACAAATAAACGGTAGAACCAATTCACAAGAAATAACCATAGTAAAGAATGCTAGGCGTAAAGAGAACAGCTCAACAAAGGGAAAACTAATATGTAGCAACGATCCCACAATATACACTTCAACAACAGGGAAGCTAACATGAATCAAATAATGCCAAATAAAATAAGTCGAATAAGATATAGGATATCTAAACTTCTTTTACGGTTGAAGAAATTACGAAGGATATTCAACAATTCAATTAAGGATAAGCAGCGGAAAAATAATCATAACCTCAATTAAGACTGAACAATTATAGGATGAAATAATATAAATTCCAAATAAAGATTAGCAGTTATGAAAAGATAGCATGGCTATAAAAGAGACAGCAGTTTCAATTATGGCACATATGAATCAAGTAACAATTATAGTGGATCATGAAGCAATTGATTCTAATTAAGCACGTAGATGTGAATCTAGTAATTAAGATATATAATCATAACAAGAACAACTGTATATTCAATGAATATAAGCACCTAAGAACCCTAAAAGGCCAACTTTCCACAAATAAGTCTGTGCACGCACTCGTCACCTCGTGTACACGGACTACAATCAACATAGAAGACTCAAATCCTAAGGTGAAGTCCCCACACAAAGTTAGGCAAGATACTTACCTCGAACCAAGCTCAATCAGTCCGTATGAATGCCCTTTCCTCGATTATCAGACTCTGAATGGCCCAAATCTAGCCAAACACAAATTTCATATCATGAATACAACCATAATAGACTCATCTAATTAGTGAAATCAATATTTTAACAACAATTCCGAAATCCGCCCTAAAAAGTCGACCCGGGCCCAAATCTCGGAATCGGGTAAAAGTGACAAAATACTAACACACATTCACTCACGAGTCTAACCATACTAAAATAATCAAATTTCGATATCGTTTCGTCCCTCAAATCGTGATATTTCATTTTGAAAATTTGCTTCAAAAACAACCCTTTTCCTCAACTCAAAACACAAATTAAATGATACAAATAGAGATAGAATCATGGAAATAAATAAATTCTAGTTGAAGAACACTTACCCAATCTATTTGCTTGAAAACCCCATAAGGAAGCTCCCAAAACCGAAGTCTAAAACGCAAAATATGAAAAAAATGGCCAAACCCTCGACTTAATATTTCTGCCAGGATTCCCGTATCTGCGGATTGGGAGACGCACCTGCGCACTCGCATTTGCGAGAAAGAGTCCGCATCTGTGAACTTAGCTAGCTAGGCCCGGAACTGCATCTGCGGATTTACAGCCGCACCAGCAGCACCGCAGAAGCGAGCTTGTTCGCAGATGCGATCGAGGGAACGCAGAAGCGGCCTTCGCACCTGCGTGCAAGCTTCTTCAGAAGCGAGCAAGCTCCCAGGCCTCAAGGATCGCAGAAGCGACTAGGCTCACGCAGAAGCAGAGCCGCACCTGCGCTCCAAGCGTCACAGGTGCGAAAACACCAGAACCATACCTGCTCAAAACCATGAAAAACATCCGAAACTCATCCGAAACACACCCGAGTCCCCCGGAATCTCGTCCAAGCATACCAAAAAGTTCCATACCCTAATAAGGACTCGCTCGAGGTCTCAAATCACATCAAAAAACGTCAAAACTATGAATCATACCATGAATCGAACTTATAAATTTTCAAATCTTTCAACTTCTAAAACTCGTGCTGAAACCTATCAAATCAACCCAGAATGACGTCAAATTTTGCAGGCAAGTCCCAAATAACATAACGGAGTTGTTCCAACTCTCAAAATGGCATTTCAACCCGATATCAAAAATTTCACTTCTGATCCAAATCTCTAAAAATTCGACTTTCGCCATTTCAAGCCTAAATCAGCTACGTACCTCGGATTTACAGTCCGGACATGCTCCTAAGTCCAAAATAACCCAACAGAGCTAATGGAACTGACAGAACTCTATTTCGGAGTCGTCTTTACATAGTTTCGACTACGGTCAAAATCCTAAGACTTAAGCTTCCGTTTTAGGGACTAAGTGTCCCAAATCACTCTGAAACATCCGGTAACCGAATTGAACCATGCAGGTAAGTCAACATACATAATATGAAGTTTCTCAGGGCCTTATTCCACTGGACGAGACTTATATTCTCAAAACGGCCGTCCAGGTCGTTACAATAACACAAACCTCACACACACATGGCACATAACTCACTCATGATCGGACTATCAACACACTCTAGTCAAAGAAGTTAGGCAATAGTTCCTTGTGGCCTCTGCATTTCCTATTGTGACAACAGTTCCTTTCAAATCATATTCTCCATAAAATGTGATCATGTTGACCCATTGGTTTTGGTGATTTGGCAGTGGATTGCGATTCAAATAGGGCAAAGCCGGAGTGCACATAATGGCTCTGCTCTTGATCAATGTTTCAATGTCATTTTGCAGCTTAAACAATCTTCAGTATCATGCCCGGGCACGTTGGAGTGGTACACACACCTTTCAGTTACAACAAAATACTTGGAGGAATACTCAGGAACCCTTCCTTCCACTGGATGTATCAATCATGCTCTTCTGAATCTTTCAAATAGTTGGGCCAGAGGCTCAGCAATTGGGGTATAATTTTTGGGACCCCTTTCTTCAAAATTAGGATGAGAACGTGGTGCATAAGTGGGCCAGTTTTGGTGGGTAGTGGTTTGGACAGGAGCATAGGTCATTGTGGGTATGGGTTATTGTGGGCTCGAGGAGGGTTGTATTGAGGTTGCGGGCAGTAATNTGAGAACGTGGTGCATAAGTGGGCCAGTTTTGGTGGGTAGTGGTTTGGACAGGAGCATATGGTCATTGTGGGTATGGGTTATTGTGGGCTCGAGGAGGGTTGTATTGAGGTTGCGGGCAGTAATATGGCTGGGTGTTATAGACTGTAGCGTAAGCGGGTGGCGGTGAGTGGTTGTTTGTTGAATAGGAAGTGTTTCCGTGATGTGGGTTGGGTTGATAGTATGGGACGACTGCTAAGACCTCCTCTTTCTTCTTCTTTCCACTATTGATTGACCCTGATTGGATTGCCTTGCTAGATGTTTTCAGTGCAACCATAGATTGTACTTTGCCATATTTTATACATTCTTCTAAGAAATCTCCCATCTTGACCAGCTCGAGGAATTTCTGTCCCATCATTACCATCATGTTTTTAATGTATATCCCTTCCTAGGCCTTGATGAAATACTTGGTTAATGCACTATCATCCAGCGGAGGTTGTGCCCTGGCGGCTTCTGACCTTCACCGACGTGCATATTTTTGGAATGACTTGGATGGCTTTTTCTGCATGTTCACCAGTGCGAACCTATCAGGGGTGATCTCTGTGTTGAATCGAAAGCGATTCATGAAATCTTCTGCTATATCTTGCCAGGTTCTCTAGTTTCGTGGATCTTATCGAGTATACCAGGTAAGTGTTTCTCTCGTCAGCCTTCTTATGACATCATTCGTATCTTCTCTTTCCTTCCTAGTCTGACTAACTTGTCACATTATGCCGTCAAATGTGCGTGGGTATCACCCGTCCCGTCAAAGATATAATATTTTGGAGGCTTATATCCTACTGGCATATCCACATCCGGATGGATACACAGATCCTCGTAGTCCAAACTTTCACTTCCTCGGGCGGCTTGGAGGTTCTTCATTTATTTTCTCAAGCTTTGCAGCTACTCAGATACCGAATCCTCTTCCTTACACCTAGGTTCCCTCCCCATTTTGGCATATTGGTTAATCTCGTATGGAACCCTAACCGTGACAGTCGTTGTAAAGGTAGGTTCAGAAATGACATATACAGGAGGAACATATCGCTCATGTGCGGCGGTATGTGCTAATTTGGGTGAGTGGTAAAAGTGACTTCATCACGAGGAGTGGTGTGAGTTGTATTGATGGTAATAGGCGAATTCCGTGGTATTTGAACATGCTGTGGAATGTAGGGAGTGTGGATAGTGGCATTTGGCGGGTTACCCGGGCTTACTGGAGGTATGACTTGAGTGGTGGGGAGTGAAGTTGGGGTGTTGTTGTTTTGGCGTGATGTGGAATGAAAGTGGTCAAGAATTGAATACAAAGAAGGAAAGCGATGTGGTTTATGGAGTGTTGTCACGGCCAGATGTGCTAGTTCCCTGATATGCTATACTTCCTCCCTTAAAGACTCCATCTCCTGCGCCATCCTGGCCACATGTTCATCATTCCTGGTATCGTCCTTCTCTCCCGATCGCCACGGGCTATCAGCTATGACTAGATCATGTTCAGTCAGTTTTCTATCGCAGACATCTTTCCCTTTGATCTTAGATTGTACGGTGGTTCCCCCAGTTTCGAGTCGACACAAACCAACGTTTCTTTTGGGGAGTAATAATATAGTAAAAACTAAAAGAAAGAAAATGAAAAATAAACAAAAGTCTGTTTCTTCATTTATACAAGCAGGAAATCACACCGAGCAATTAATTTACGTATTTAGGCTAGCGTGTTTTCCTAGAATTCCTGGAACCTCTCATTTACATCCGAAGCAGGTTTTCTTTTCATTATTGTTTCTGATTTTCATAGACTGCATGGGCTTAAGCATCTTGCCCTCTAGGAAAGTATAAAAAATGGGGACAAGGGTACAAAGTGGGAAATCAACCAACTTCTAGTAACCATCCCTGGAATCATTTCCCATCTCCTCTTCTTCTTCTGGTTCTTCCTCTGAATCTTCTTCAAACTCTTCCTCATCATCGTTAAACTCACACTCCTCTCCTAGATCTCCCTTTGGCTCTGCCTCAGATTCTATCTGGATGCACTCCACTACCCGATCATAATCTTCAGTAGGTGGCAACATGTGATCGATGGATCCTGGGACCACTTAACGGTGCATTGAGGTAGATATGATGTAATGTAGCAGAATCTCATGGTAGATTTGCAAAGCAGCCACTGCATCATCCAGTCAGGCTATACCCTCTCTGCTCGGTTGGGCTAGCTCGTCTTCCTCGTTGATCCAGACATAATACTCCGGAGTGCACCACGAGTTTTGACCCATCGGCAATGCGACCTGATCGTTCCACTCTTCTTGGAGCCTTATTATCCTATTGATTGGAATCTGTCCATTGTAATCATCCTCATATAAAGTTGTCCTTGTCCATTGAGGCACATCCTGGATTATCCCAAAATGTTTGAGAACCCGCAGGGGTGAATATGGTTGGATGCGCTCAAGTCCGATATGCTAAATGAAGTATTTCTGAGGAGTCCTTAAGATTTCACTCCCACCTAACCATGATAGCTTTCCATTGACCCATTCTCCACTTAGTTTAGTCAGCATTTCCCTCCACTCTTCTTGACCATGTGGTTAGACCCAATGTCTCATCCTCTCATTGTGGCTGCAGGTCATGTTGCTGACGCCCACAAAGTAGTCAATGGTAGCCTCTCGCTGGAAGAAATGTTCCGTGGCCCAGATCTGGAGTAGAAAGTTACAACCCTTAAAGAAATCATACCCCTGTGCACATGTAGACAATGCCCTTAGAATCTCAGCTAGCACCATCGGCACCAGAGTAGCTTGAAGGTAACCACAGAAGGTCGCCAGAACCACGGGTAATAAGTTGATGTTGATCCGACCCCTCCTCCGTGGGAAGACCAATATTCCCAATAGTGCCGACGAGAAAGTGATAGGCCTGAGACTCTCCCACATTGCTTGATAACATTTAAACTCTCCTAAATACCACTCATAGCTTTTGTAATGTCCAAATTTATCGAACAACTTAGCTAGGCTCACTAATCCGTCCTCGCTATTTCTCAGACCTCGACTATTAGCCAGACCCAAAACATCCAAGAACCTGTAACCGGGCATAGTGACTGGTAGTATTGGCTTCATTCCTATGAACGGAAGCTCCTTGAAACTAGCAACTTCTTCCAAAGTCGGTACTAACTAACAGTCAGCAAACTTGAACACCACTTTAGCCAGATCCCAGAACTCTATCAGTAGGCGTGTGAGCACCATGTCTGCTTGTATGTTTAGAAAAGCGATCAGTTCCCCCAGGTATGTCTAAATCTCATCTCTGTGTTCCCGACGGATGTTCTTCTACCACTGCTTCAATTTGTGTGGCGCTCCCATCGCCATGTTAATCTCGGGGATGTTTTGGTTGATTTTTATTTTTTTCTGAAGTGGGTAAAGAAAGGTTTTGGTAAGTCTTTGCTTTGGATCTTTAGATGTCTCATCAGTTTTGTTTGTCTGTCCATAGAAGTCATGTCGTTGGGTGCATGACCCATTGACATTGAGGTGATTTTCCTAATTGTGTGTCGATGAGAAGGACCGACTCACCTAAGTTTTATGCAATATGACTTAGTTTTTCTAAAGTAGAGTGTTTCCTACTTTTGAGTTGGACTGAAGACTGCGAGAAGTTATGCCAGTTGACCTGACAAAGACATTCTCTGATAAAAAAAGAGTTTTGAAAAGAAGGTTCAGAGGGGTGTAAAAGACAACCCTCTCGTGCCATTGTGTGTGATAGCGTACGACTAAGACTCGATAGGAAGAAATGTGATGACAGTGTATGTAAAGCAGTAACAAATAATAGTGTAGCAACAATAAGCATGATAATAAGCATAAAGAGCAAATAAAGCAGGTAAGCATGTAATTACTATTTTAACTATAATTAAAGCAATGTACAAAAAGATCTAAAAGCCAAATTCAATCTAAGTCTGCTAAGGCCAGAACCTAAGTGTGAGTCCTCAGTAGATTCACCATGTTGTTGCACCCTATATTTCACTAGTCAAAACAAGATTCAGCTTGTGGTTTCTCTGTTGTTTGATGAAAGAGAGTCGCCACCTAATATTTAAAGGTATACTAGGGTACTTATTTAATTACTAAAGGTCATTTTATTTATTAGTCAGCTAACCGGTGAGATTATGAGTAAGGGTTCTTGTTCTTCTAAGGGGAAGATATTAGGCACCTCTTAAAATCTATCTGAGGTAGCTCCATTAGACTTAGACTAGATTTATGACTAATATTTTGTACTGTGCCTTAACTAGTTTTCAAAAGAATATAGCTTACCATATATTAGGGCATAATATCTATAAGGAAGAGCATAGTTTAAAGTGGATGGATTTAAAGAAAAGCCTTTAAGAAAATAATATTAGTATATATAAACTTGAAAAAGAAGTTTGAAAGACGGAACATTATTATGAAAGTGTTTTAAAAAAAATATTAAGTTAGTGTACTTTGTTTCCCAGATCGAGGAAGTTCATATTACTTTAATGCGATGAGAGTATTATGAGGAGGACCCTAAGATGTACCTTGGTTTTAGATAGAAAACTGTTTGAAAACCTTTGTTTTTGGTGCAACAACACTTAATCTTTTTGAAATAGCTGATTCCCTCTTAGAAAGATTAAACTCGCAACTCGATTTTGATTTTTCCTTTTGAAAGTGGAACTGCTTCTTTTGTTATGCCTTGGGCTTTAAAATCTTTAATGAAATGTTAGCAAAGCATAATAAGTTAATAACAACTTACGATTTGCGGATGTAAAATTAGTTGCTAACTAAGGCTTCTTTTAATCATAGATTCTTTAGGCTTGCCTAAGTTATTTTATGTGAGTTAAAAGATAAAATAGAGCATTCGATCAAATATACAATTGTCATATACATGTGAGATAAAATAAAAGGAACAAAGTAAAGAGTAACAACATAGTAAAAAACTGTAAAGTAACGGGGCTGGACTTGGGCCTGAGTTCTTAAAGCACTCAGCAGGCCCAAATCATTGCGCATGTCCAAATAAAAAAGGAAGGTCATTAGAATAACAGTACTATATATATATATATATATACTGTCTCTTATACACTTCTAGTTGTGTATAAGAGACAGCCCGTCAAAGATATAA
>AWOL01S0031342.1:0-19533 GCA_000715115.1 Nicotiana otophora
CGACCTCAACTCATTCCTGGTTGCTTCTGCGACATCGGCCTCAACCCATGTCTGGTCGCCTCTGCGACCTTGGCCTCAACTCTTGCCTGGTCGCGATCTCGTCCTCCATTCTTGGCTTCTTCGAACTCGGCCTCCACTCATGTTTGGTCGCTTCTGCGACCCCGGCCTCAAATCATGCTTGATCACGACTCGGCCCATCTCCTCGCTTCTAAGACCTCGACCTCAGCCCATGCTTGGTCGCGACCTCGACCTTGGCTAAAACCTGCGAGCTAAATTCTACAGGTGCGATAGCACTAGAAGACTAAAATTTCCAGCAATTGTTTAAGTCCAAATTTCGATCCGTTAACCTTCTGAAACTTACCCGAGGACCACGGGACCTCAATTAAACAAACAAACCAGTCCTAAACAATCATACAAACTTAGTCAAAACCTCAAATAACATCAAACAACTCTAAAACCATGAATCATACCCCAATTCAAGCCTAATGAAACTAAGAACTTTCAACTTCTACATTCAACGCCGAAACCTATCAAATCAAAGTCCAATTGACCTCAAATTTTGCACACAAGTCATAAATGACATAATAGACCTATTACAATTTTCAGAATCGGATTCTAACCCCGATATTAATAAAGTTAACTCCGCGGTTAAACTTTAGAATGTTTTAGCCTTTAGATTTCTAGTTTTCGTTAAATGGCGATAATTTGAGCTAGGGACTTCCAACTTCAATTCAGGGCATATGCCCAAGTCCCAAATCACGATACGGACCTACCGAAGCTATCAAAATACTAATCTGAGTCCGTTTGCTCAAAATATTGACCAAAGTCAACTCAAATGAGTTTTGAAGCACTATTTCATATTTTAATCAATGTTTCCCATAAAAACTTTTCGGAAAATTATACGGACTGTGCACACAAGTCGAGGAATAATAAATAGTACTTTTCAAGGTCTTAGAACACAGAAATGAATGTTTAAATTAAATATTACATTTTGGGTCATCATAGACTCAAGTGTAGGTGACTCAGCATCGGTGTGTGTAACCCGGACCAAATGGTAGATACACCCTTTGTTAATCATCTTTGTGGCCTTAAGGTAAGAAATAAACCTACCCTTCAGCACCAAATCATCCCCTTTTCATTCAATCAGTGACACATTTGGAAATTCAAACCTAACGATTTTGGTTCGACAATCAAGCTTGGCAAAACATGAATAATGCCAATCCATTCCCATTATTACATCAAAATCAACCATACCCAATTCAATTAGATCGACCATGGTGTCCAGACCACGCACCGTGACAACACAATCCCGATAAACCTGCGCGACCATAATAGACTCACCAACCGGAGTAATTACAGAGAATGGCTCATGGAGTTGTTCCGGCTCTATCCCAAATCCCATAGCCACATACAGAGTGACATAGGACAAAGTGAAACCGGGATCAATAAGAGCATAAACATCATGAGATTGGACAGTCAATATACATGTGACAACATCTGGAGAAGCCTCTAAACTCTGGCGACCCCTCATAGCATAGAAACGGATGGGTCCTCCCGAACTCTGTGTACCACCCCTAGCTGCACCATGCCCTGTGGGTGCTGGGGTGCCTCAAGCTAGAGGAGGTGCTGCGGATGTAGTAGATGCAGAAATGGCCGGCTGTGCTGCACCCCTACCCATGCTCTGGTGAGACGAATGACAATCCCTCTCAGTGTGACCCCTCATACCACACTCATAGCATATGGGTTGGTCCATGAAGCAGACCCCAAAGTGTATCTTCCCGCACCTAGGGCATGAGGGCCTCAGCTAACCCCGCGGCTGGTAAGGCCCCTTGTTGCCCTGACCGGGCCTAAAATGGCTCCTCTGCTGCTGACTGGGCCCCGATGGCTGTGCACTTACTAAAGACTAAGCAAAAGATTGGGATGGGCCTGATGACCCTCCCCTGAATGCTAACCTACCACCACCAACAGCAGAAGAACCACTAAAGTTGCCCGCAGACCGGGCCTTGCTGCTGCTCCCACGCTCTATTCTATTCTTCAATTTGCGGGTCTGTGTGGCTTGAGAAAATGTCACCATCTTACCATAGTTCATATGAGAATGCAAGGCGGCTATAGAGGCCTCATTAATAACCAAGGGGGTAAGGCCCTGCACAAACCGACGCACTCTAGCCTGCATAGTGGGCAACATGTAGATGGCATATGTGGACATGCGCACGAACCTTGTATAATACTCCTACACACTCATGCTACCTTACTTCAGGCCCTCAAACTCGGTGGCACAGGCTGCCTTAGTCTCAGCAGGCAAGAAATGATCAATGAAAGCATCGGCAAACTCACTCCTCCCACATCTCCAACCAAGAATAGGCCACTCCTTTCAGGCGGTAGGAAGCCAACTCCACTCCATCTGTCTCAGTAGCATGCATAACTCGGAGGGTCTTGTGCATCTCGTCAATAAAATCCTAAGGGTCCTCCTCAGGATCAGTACCTGTGTACACTGGAGGGTCTAACTGGAGAAATCTGTTCACCCTGGAACTTGCAGAATCCCCTGGCTGACTAGAAGAAGTGGGTGCAATATTTGATCTCTAGGCCTGGGAAGCCACTGTCTGAGCTAATATCTGTATGGCTCAACTAAGATCCCCATCAGATACACAGGGACCGAAAGATGGGGCTAAAAGTGGAACTGGAATATCAGTTGGAGGGATTGTTGCACCCCCCAGTAGGTGTAGGGATAGGTGTAGGCTAATCAGGTGTAGTAGAATTAGGCAGTGTAGTAGTCGGGGGAATATTCTCACCCCCCGGGTGCTCACCCGCATCATCAAGTAAAGGATAAACTGCCACTTATTGGGTGGCATTGGCTCTTTGGCCAGTTCTTGCTTTCTTCCTAGGCGCCATATCATATACTGAAAATTAGAGCATTCCAAAAGTGAAAGGAGGAACAATCTTACAATCATCATTATCGCACGATCTAGAACATCAAAGAAGGGTATTATTCCTAAATGCCCAAGTAGCCACCTAATTATAGATGTGGTCGACAATGCACCGATAAGAAGGACTCTACTAGACATAGCTGTGAGACATCCTAAGACACTTTAAAACCTTAGGCTCTGATACCAAGTTTTTCATGCCCCGACCTCGGGGAGCGCGACCGGCGCTCATCAAAATTACCCCGTTCGAGCAAGCTTGCACAGTGCCGTCTACCCAACTCACCCATGAATAATGAGAAGAATATATTTCATTAAATAGACAGTAAGAGGTCATGTGAACAACACCAGTTCATTTCCATTAGTTACGTCATTAACAAGTCTCCAAAACAGTACATTGTTCAATCATAGTTAAAGTGGAATAGATGATACGATTACAATATTTTTAATTTAACCTTCCCAAAAATAGATACAATCCATACTATGTCTATGGAGCCTCTAACAGGAACAAAGGAGTGTTACGACAGTGCCGGCAACAAGGCCCCGGCTATACCTCAAAATTCTATGTACAAAGGATAAGAGATACAGGACCCCAAAATGAAGTGGGGCTCACCAAGTCAGCTAAGAGATGGTGTGCACCTATCACTGATCAATACCACCTACTATGGAACCACCTGCATCCATTAAAGATGCAGCACCCCCGGCAAAAAGGACGTTAGTACATATGGAATAGTACTTGTATGTAAAACTAAACACACTCTCAATAGAACGAGCAACAGTAAACGGAGAATAAAACTTGAAATCAATAAGAGACTCAGACAGTATCAAGGTGTCAAGTTAGGGGAAAGGTAAATTTGAAGTAAGTTTCGGTAATTTAAGTTGGGAGATCTTTAGTACCAATACACCACCGTATTTTAGCACGGAGTCCGATCTCAGCCCGACCGGCTAAGTCATTTCACCCCGAGACATACACTCACAATAACACCATGTGTGCGGCATGGCGTCCGATCTCAGCCCGATCGGCTAATCCATCTACCACAATGTCGTGTGGGTCGACATCACATCACATCTAGCTAGCAATAATCTAATCCAATTTAAGGGGGAAAATCTCAACACACCAATCTCATCCCATATAATGGGAAATAGTCTCATCACATTAGCACGGGGATTTACCGCTCAATCACTCCTACATCGGCACGTGTAGTTTCGGAGTTAGGTTGTTTCGACCTACCCTTCCTAGGTGGCTAAACGATATTCCCCAGGCATTTATTATTAAAAGGATGTACCACTCATTTCATATTCCTTTACATGTCATTCATTTTATTGGCACCATTGGCCATAACGCAATATCATCCTTGGCACGTTGGTCGTACTTCATATTTCATGCTCACTATTTAACTTTCCAACATTATCACGGATTGTCAACAACAAACATTTCTATTTATGACTTTAAGGACATATTTGAGAAATTTAGGGCCTTAGGCACATGTAATTTCTTACACAATTTGATATGATCACTTTCATTTGGGCTTGACTTGAAGTCATAATATTTTAATACATACTCATACTTTGAACACGCTCCCGAAGAATAACATAATATGATAAGAATATTCCGGAACACATTTTGAACATATTCATATATATACATCTTTCGACACCAAACTTATTCAAAAGAGTCAATTCATAATGCACAATTCAGGACTTACAAGAACATCGTAGAAATTCAAATCTAAGAGAGAAGATTAGCCAACATACCTAGCCTCGAGCTTTTTAAATTACTACAATATTTCGAAAATCTTATCCACTTCGATCTATTTATAGATATAGGAAAATTTAACACAAATTAGGAAGGAGCTCATAGTTCCAGCTCACTTGAGCATTTTATCAAACACTAGGTGTGCATTAAGGTTTCAAGGTCCTCCTATGGTGGATTCATTCATCCCACTAACCAAAGTTTACCCAAATGATCTCAACAATCTTCCCACTACCCTTTATGGTACATGAATATAAAATAAACAACTCCCACACCTAAGAATTGCTTGGCTTATTACCTATTTTCAGTTAAAATCACAAAATTGAGGGCTAGGGAGTAGAATCTTACCTCTAAGATAAAGACCTAGTTAATTCTTCTTGTAAATTCTTCAACTTTGAGCAAGAATTGATTAATGATAAGCTTAGGAACTTACCCTCTCACTCTAGGGCACTCCCTCTCTCTAGAAATATAAGTTTTAACCTTCTAAAATGATCCCTAAGATTGTTTTATAAGAATAGGGTCGGATTCAAAAATTAGAAAAAATAAAGCCCCGATGCAGATCTGCGGTCGCATATGCGACCGCATAACGCTTATACGGTCCGCAAAATGGGCCGCATAATGGACCTCCGGAACTAGCTTCCTTACTCTGCGATTGGTCTGTGGTCCACAGAACTATTCTGTGGTCACATAATATGCCGCAGAACCTCCCTTCGGAAATATTGTTACTGGGTCTGCGATGGGTTATGTGGCCCGCAAAATGATTATTTGATCGCGTAATGGACTGTATAATGGTCCAAATGTTTGCCCAGATTGCTGCCTCAGTCCACATATCAGTTCCGTGACTGTAGATTGGGGCACAAAAACTCCCTGAACTTCCAAACAATTTTCTTCAACTCCCCAACGCATAGTTCAACCCAAAAAGTCCGAACCGCAGCGAGCTTTGTCAACACATAAGCTTACTTTGGCACCACGAAACTTTGGGTTTTAGGTACAATGCTATGGGGCCTTACATTCGTTCCCCTCGGCAGTATCATATTCTTATGGGATCGGGTCATTCGCCTCGACAGTACCACATTCTTATGGGATTGGCTCGTTCGCCTCGGCAGTATCATATTCTTATGGAATCAAGCCGTTCACCTCGGTAGTACCACACTCTTATGGGATTGGGCCATTCGCCTCGGTAGTATTATATTCTTATGGGATCGGGTCGTTCGCCTCAGCAGTACCACACTCTTATAGGATCGGTCTGTTCGCCTCAGCAGTATCATATTCTTATGGGATCGGGCCATTTGCATCAGTAGTACTACACACTTATGGGATTGGGTCGTTCGCATTGGCAGTATCATGTATTATATTTTTATGGGATCAGACCGCGCGCCTCGGTAGAATCGTGCAATATACTTGTTAAGAATTCCGCGTATTCATGAATTTTTCAAACTTGAGATGTGACCGTTGATATGGTGTTGACCATTACGTACTCTATTTGAGAGGTATCTAGTGTTTGAGGACTTTCTGTTCACTATTCAGTTGTAGACTGTATTATTTGACTTTACATATACTCATTGTTACCTACCATGTTTTAAATTTGCCTCTTTTATTATATTTGATTTGCTGGACCACGAGTAATGTCAATGTCGACCCTTCGTCACTACCTCTTTAGGGTTAGGCTACATACTTACTGGGTACATGTTGATTTACGTACTCATGCTGCACTTCTACACTAAATGTGCAGGATTTGGACAGGGTTATTTGGTGGTCGCTTGGCCGCGGAGGCGCAGCTACTGAGGTGACTCTATGATGAGCTGTATTCCACGCCACAATTCACGGCATACAGAGTTTCCATCGAAATTATTTACTTTATCCTATCTACCTTGTATTCCAGACAAATGATGTTTTGTTATTGTACTTCCTAGTAGATGCTCATGCACTTGTGACACCGGGTTTTGAGGTGTTCTAGAATTTGTTTATGATTTTGCTTACCATTGAGACACTTCTACATTATATTTTACTTAAATCATACGTATGCAAGCTTTTTGATGCATCGATCTCTCTATCTAATAAGATTCATGATTTCAAAAATAATAAAATAAACAATTAAGTTGGAGTTCATCGTGCCTAACAGCGATGTTGGGCGCCATCACGACCTATAGTTTTGCTTTGGGTCATGACATCGAGGCCTCAAAACACCTAAAATAACATCACAACCAAGAATCTCACCCTAAACCAAACTAATCAACCTTCCAAACTTCTATCTTCTTTCAACTAACTCCGAACCGATGATTATACTTAGACAACGCGGAACGGAATCAAATTCCACACACAAGTCCAATATAACAATACGAACCTATCCCCGTGCTTGGTATACCAAACGAGACCCAAAATTACGAAAGTCCTCTCCAAGGTAAACTTAACAAACTCGAAAACCTTTAAATGCTAACTTCCAACAATAAGTGCTGAATCGCTCCCGGATCACCTGAAACTCGATCTTAACATATGCCTAAGATTAAAATTACCATACGAACCTATTGAAATCTTTAAATAGGTAAAATAATTACCAATCATATATTTGTAACTAATATTGTAAAACTAATTTACATATATTTTTAAAATTTATAATATTTTACTTTAATTAATTATAAAAACTAAAAATACATATTATATAAGAACATCATGGACTGCATGCTTGATAAAAAAATTAATATTTGTAAATGTTTCGCACCAGCATTATTTGACTCGTTTGAGAGTTAATCGCCCGAGAGAGTAAGTAAGAGGATGCACAGGCCTGCCATTAGAAGAAACCAAAGGCAATTAGTTCATCTTTGAATAGGTAGCCCGGTTAACCAGACAAGATGGAGGGCTGATATTAACCAAAACGATACCCTCCTCGAAAGGGCCTGAAATCAAAGACCTAGTCAGGGATAGAGTTGCGAATGACATTATAATTGAACAACTGTGTAGGAGTACTAATAAGTTTTGTCAAGGAACGAAGCTGCTTCTCTAATAGCCCCGTTGTTAACATTACTCAAATATTTTATGAAAAAGTAATATGTCTATTCTAACTGAAAAATGAATGGCATGCAATCTAAATTAATAAGTCAATACTACTAAAGCAAATAAAATAGAACCGAAAATATAATATAATATAAAATTAAAACCAAAAAAGTATTTTAACATAATACTCTTATGCAAAATTACAACATGACATAAAATAAGTTTCAACATAATTTAAGTAAATATAATTCAAAAGAAAAAAAAAACATAACTCTATAACGCATACAACAATAAGATTCTATTTTAATGGCATCACTCATTATATGCCAAGTTTATTAATGACTCATTGTTTCTAATATTAAGAGGTGTAGTTTCAAAACTAGAATAATAGCACAATTATAATAAATGAAAAAAATTAAATAAAATAAAAATATGAGCAATTGCACGGAATCACAAAAAATAAAGGTTAGAAAATGAGAATATTAGTTAAATTTTAAAAAGTAATCTATCATTTTAACATAGTTACGTTGGCATATAACTTCACAATAACAAAGTTCAACTTTAATGACATCACTCATTTTAAATCAATTTTGTTGATGACTTATTCTTTCTAAGATTACGAGGTATAATTGTTTTAGAATAATTAGATTAATAATATAGCTAAGTGTAATTAAAAAATAAAAAAATAATTAAGAAAGAAACAAACTATGATAAATTATGTAGAAACACATGAAGTAAAGGTTTGGAAATAAGAAATAACAAAATAAATAATAAATAATGTAAAAATAATAATATTTGAAAAAAAGCATTTAAAAAGTTTTAAAAAAAAATAGAAATAAAAAGTAAATTAAAAAAAAGGTTTCAAAAAATAACCTTGTAATTACACCATGTAATTACCAGCAATTCTCAACTCCTCCCTGAGAATTGCAGAGTGTAATTATATCCCCTCAATTATACTCAATTATATGTTTACCAAGTAATTCATGCAAAAACAGCATAATTACACCATCCAAATCCAATTACAGGATGACATTCGAAACAGGCCCTTATTTGCACAAGGCTCATAAGGTACTTTTTCCAATGCTTTTTTACGATTCATACTGAAACGTCTTCCTTTCATTTTTAATTTTACAACTGTGATGACTCGATAGGTCATCTAGAGCTTTAACCCCTAAATTCTATGTTTCAAAACCTCAAATAGCTCCTTTTAGTCTTTCTCGATTCACGTGCGCGGTTCGTTTCTTTTTTCGGAAGGCTTTTATGTGAAAAACTGATTAAAATATAAATTTGTGCCTTAAAAATTCATTTGAGTTGACTTCGATATCGTGATTTGAGACTTGGGCATATGCCCGGAATCGAATTCGGAGGTTCCTAGCTCGAGTTATCGCAATTTGCTAAAAATTTGAAGTTTAAAGGTTTAGAAAATTTATGAATTTGACTAAAGTTTCACTTTGTTTCTATCGGGTCCGGATTCTGATTTCGGAGCTTGGTATAGGTTCATTACTATATTTCTGACTTGTCTGCAAAATTTGGTGCAAAACGGAGTTGATTTGACGTGATTCAGACGTCCGATTGTAAAAATGAAAATTCTTAAGTTTTATTGAAAATTGCATTCGTTCTGGTGTCCGATTCGTAGTTCTAGGTGTTATTGTGTTTATCGCACGAGCCAGTTTGTATGATATTTTTAAACTTGTGTGCATGTTTGGTTTGGAGCCCCGAGGGCTCGGGTGAGTATCAGATAGGCTACAAAGTGAAGTTGGACTTAGAATCATAGCTAATGCGTTTTTGCTTCTAGTTTTTATTGCATTTGCGAGATCTGGCTCGCATTTGCGAAGAAGACTTCGCATTTAAGAGCATGGGTTGGGGGGCTGGTTTCTCGCATTTGCGAGTACTTTGCCGTATTTGCAATAGAGCCAGGTTTGCATTTGGGAACAAGTAGTTCACATTTGCGATGGGGACTGGGGGAAGCTAGTTCGCATATGCGATCACTTTTGTCGCATTTGCGGTAAGGACCAGTTCGCATTTGCGAACAAATTATCGCAAATGAGATGATAACAGAGGTGTGGGCTGTTTCGCATTTGCGAAGACAATCTCACATTTGCAGGGTTCACAATTGCGAACCCCAGGTCGCAATTGCGACATCTGCGCCTGGTCAAACGCTGAGTTAGACGGGATTTTGATTCATTCTTTCAAATTTTCAATCCTAAAAACCGTAGAGGCGATTTTCCCAATAGCTTTTCTTCCTCAATTCATGGGTAAGTGAGTTTAACCTACTTTCTTTCCATTACCCACTATATTTCATAAGAGTTCAACCTTAAATCTAGGATTTTCATGGAAGAAATTGGGAATTTGGGTAGAATTAGGGATTTTTGTAAAATTGGAATTTAGACCTCAAATTGTGATCGAATTTCGAAATAAATTACATAATCGGGCTCGGGTGGGTAATCGGGTTTTTGTCTGAATTTTGGGTTTTGACCAAGCAGGCCCCTGGTTGAATTTTTGTTGACTTTTTCAATAATGAGCGAAATTGAACCTCTTTCATTAGTGGGTAGTTCCTGTCACGGCCCAAACTTAGCCTTTCGTGATGGCACCTAGCGTGGTACTAGGCAAGCCGACACTTCAAAACATTTCCAACACTTTTAAATAAAAATGAAATAACACAGGTTTAAACAGTTAAAGTTCTCAAAAACTGGATAGAAAGTCAAAACTCAATGCATAAATTCCCAAAACCAGGGTGTCACTGAGAACATAAGCATCTATACAACACGAGTCTGAAAATATTGTCTATGAAAACTGAAACTAAATACATAAAGTGAAAGATAGGGAGGGAGAGTCAAGGTCTGCGAATGCCGAGCAGCTACCTCGAAGTCTCTGAATGATCAAGTTGCTCAGATAATCAACACCCACCATGTCTGGTAACACCTGGATCTGCACACGAAGTGTAGGGTGTAGCGTGAGTACAACCAACTCAGTAAGTAACAAGACTAACAATTGAACTGAAAGTAGTGACGAGCTTCACGGAGACAGTTCAATTACAGAAAATTACAATACAGGAAAAATAGGCATGCTTTCAAGTTTGATATTTAAAGCCAAAAATAATTAATTCATATCAAGTTCAGTTGAAACAGGATATGGCATCTCTCAAAAACTACATGACATTGATATATGCCAGCTGAAGTACACATTAATGATATCAAGTGCATAATCTCAGAGTTATAGTCACTCAGTCCTCCCATTCACTCCAACCTCACAGTCACTCATTCCTCAGAGTCTCTCATTTCTCCCAGTCGCTCGACACTTGCACTTAGTACGTACCTGCTCTCATTGGGGGTGTGCAGACTCTGAAGGGGCACCTTCGGCCCAAGCACTATAATAAGCCAATCATGGCATTACTCAATAAAACATACTGTGGCATGCAGCCCGATCCCATAAATATCCTCACAATCAGACCCTCGAGCTCACTCAGTCATCAATCTCTCTAGACTCTCAGGCTCCAAATAATCATGATAATCAGCCCAAACAGCGATAATATAATGTATCAATAAGGAACAACAGAGACTGAGATATAATATGCAAGTAAAAACTATAACTGAGTAAAAAATGGCAATTTAGCAGATAATTCGGCATCTAACACGACCTTTGTGGGTCCCTACCGTACCAATACATATCCTATGAATGATTTCTAACATGATTTGCAATTCCATTTCTATAACACATGGGGAATATACGGATACCAACAGATTATTCAACTATACAGTTCCATGGAGTTGGCCAAGTCACAATTACTATGGTGCACGCTCACACGCCCATCACCTAGCATGTATGCCACCTCAACACCAATCATATGATACGTTATTCGGGGTTTCATACCCTCAGAACCAAGTTTAGAACTGTTACTTACATCAAACCATTCAAATCCCTACTCCAACATGCCCTTGCCTCACGAATCGGCCTCCAAATGCCTCTATTCTAGCCATAAATAGTTCGACACAATCAACACGAGCTAAAGGAATCAATTCCATGAGAAAATACTAAGTTATTAATTAAAAGTCAAAAGAGTCAACTCAAAAGTCGGCCCCTGGGCCCACATCTTGAAATCCAATAAAAGTCACAAAATCTGGAAGCCCATTCAACCAAGTGTCCAACCTTACCAATTTCACCAAAATCCAACACCAAATCGACACCCAAATCCCCAATTTAAACTCTCCAAATCCCTATCTTCAACTCCCAAAATTACACCTCAAAACCACACCATCTAGGTGGGGAATTCAATAGGAAAACAGAATTATTGAATAAATTTAACCACAAGTGACTTACCTCAAGAAACCCCTCAAAGAGCCTCCCAATATTTGCCTAATCCCGAGCATGAAATGTTTAAAATGAAGAAAATCTCGGAAACCCTCGAATTTAAAGACCTGCAGAGCCTGGGCTCGCACCTGCGCATCCTCCTTTGTTGGAAAATAACCATGCTCCTGCGGAACCCACTTAACCGGCGACCCATCGCACCTCCGATCCCAGCCTCGCACCTGCGGCACCGCATCTGCGAGCCTTCTTTGCATCTGCGACACTCCTGCTGCCTAGCCAAATTCGCTTATGCGGTCAACCTCGCGCAGATGCGCATCTGCATCTGTGGAACTTTTTCCACATGTGCGAACACTGCACGGTCCTCCCATGGCCGCACCTATGCTCCTTTGCTCGCACATGCGACCAAAGATCCGCAGGTGCGATTGCACCAGAAGACTCCCAGCTTTTGCAATCTTTCCAACTCCAAATTCGATCCGTTAACCATACGAACTCTACCCGAGGCCACCGGGACCTCAACCAATTATACCAATAAGTCCTAAAACACGATACGAACTTAGTCGAGTCCTCCAATCACATCAAACAACATCAAAAACTCAAATCGCACCCCAATTCAAGCCTATTGAAACTAAGGAATTCCAACATCTACAAACAACGCTGAAACCTATCAAATCACGTCCGATTGACTTCAAATTTTGCACACAAGTCACAAATGACACCACATGCCTACTCCAACTCCCGGAATCCCATTCCGAGCCCGGTAACCACAAAGTCCACTCTCGGTCAAACTTCAAAATTTCCAACTTTCGCCATTTCAAGTCAAATTTAACTACGGTCCTCCAAATGACAATCCAGACACACTCCTAAGTCCAAAATCACCCAACAGAGCTAATGGATCAATCAAAAGTCCATTTCAGAGTCGTTTACACATAAATCAACATTCGGTCAACCTTTCAACTTAAGCTTCCAACCTTGAGACTAAGTGTCTCAGTTCATCCAAAACTTCCCGAACCCAAACCAGCTACACCAGCAAGTCACATAACAACAATTGAGCAAGGAATGAACAGTAAATGCAGGAACGGGGCTATAACTCTCAAAATGACCGACTGAGTCGTTACATCCTCCCCCTCTTAAACAAACGTTCGTCCTCGAATGGGACTAGAAACGTACCTGAGTCTTAAATAGGCGTGGATTTTTGCTCTACATCTGCCGCTTGGTCTCCCAAGTAGCTTCCTTAACTAACTTACCTCTCCGTTGCATCTTTCACTGACGCTATATCCCTGGACCTCAACTTTTGAACCTGTCAACCCAAAATGGCCATCGGCTCTACATCATAAGTCAAATCACAATCCAACTGAACCGTGATGAAATCCAAAACATGAGAAGGATCACCGACATACTTTCGGAGCATAGAAACATGAAACATTGGATGCACACTCGACAAACTAGGTGGCAAGGCAAGCTTGTAAGCCACGTCTCCAATCCTCTGAAGAACCTCAAACAACCCAATATACCGAGGGATCAACTTGCCCTTTTGATGAACCTCATAACACCCTTCATGAGTAAATTCTTGAGCAGTAACTTCTCCCCAATGATGGAAGCAACATAACGAACATTTCGATTAGCGTACTCTTCTGTCTAGACTGCACCATGCGAAGCCGATCCTGAATTAATTTAACCTTGTCTAAAGCATCCTAAACCAAGTCAGTACCCAATAGCCTAGCCTCACCCGGCTCAAACCAACCCATCGGAGATCGACACCGTCTCCCATACAAAGCCTCATACAGAACCATCTGAGTGCTTGACTGGTAGCTATTTTTGTAGGCAAAATCCGCGAGCGGCAGAAACTGATCCCATGAACCCTCGAAATCAATGACACAAGCGTGTAGCATATCATCCAATATCTGAATAGTGTGTTTGGACTGTCTGTCCGTCTGAGAGTGAAACGTTGTACTCAACTCAACCTGGGTGCCAACACTCATTGTAATGTTCTCCAAAATTGCGATGTAAAGTGCGTGCCCAGATCTGAAATGATGGACAATGGCACACCGTGAAGGCTAACAATCTCGTGGATGTAAATCTTAGCCAACCGCTCCGAATAATAAGTAGTCCCAACTAGAATGAAGTGTACGGACTTGGTCAGCCGATCCAGAATCACCCAAATATCATCAAACTTCCTCGAAGTCCGTGGGAACCGAATTACAAAATCCATGGTGATATGCTCCCATTTCCACTCTGGAATATCGAGCCTCTAAAGCAAATTGCTCGATCTTTGATGATCATACTTCACCTGCTGACAGTTAAGGCACCGAGCTACAAACCCTATTATATCCTTCTTTATTCTCCCCACCAGTAGTGCTGCCTCAAGTCCTAGTACATCTTCACGGCACCCGGATGAATGAAATACCGCAAATTGTAGGCCTCCTCAAGAATAAACTCACATAGCCCATCTAATTGGGCACACAAATCCGACCTTGTATCCTCAACACCCCATCATCCCCGATAGTGACATCCTTGGCATCACCGTGTTGAACTGTGTTCTTCAGGACCAAAAAATGGGGATCATCATACTGGCGCTCTCTGATGAGATCATATAAGGAAGACTGAGAAACCATACAAGCTATAACCCGGCTGGGCTCCGAAACATCTAATCTCATGAACCGGTTGACCAAGGCCTGAACATCAACTGCAAGCGGTCTTTCACCAACAGGGATGAATGCAAGGCTACCCATACTCATCTCTTCCTACTCAAGGCATCGGCCACAACATTGGAATTCTCGGGATGATGCAGCATAGTGATATCTTAGTCCTTGAGCAGCTCCAACCATCTCCGCTGCCTCAAATTTAGATCCTTTTGTTTGAACAAGTGCTGGAGACTCCGATGATCTGTACATATATCACAAGACACACCGTAGATATAATGCCCCCAAATCTTCAATGCATGAACGATGGAAGCCAACTCCAAATCATGAACAGGGTAGTTCTTCTCATGAGGCTTCAACTGACGCGAAGCATAAGCAATCACTCTACCCTCCTGCATCAAGACGTACCCAATACCGATCCAAGACGAATAACAATACAATGTATAAGAGCCAAAAGCAGAAGGAAAAACTAGAACTGAAGTTGTGGCCAAGTCAGTCTTGAGCTTCTAAAAGCTCTCTTCACATTCATCCGAGCACCTGAAAGTAGCACCCTTCTGGGTCAATTTGGTCAAAGGCGATGCAATAGATGAGAAACCCTCCGCNACCTGAGTCTTAAATAGGCGTGGATTTTTGCTCTACATCTGCCGCTTGGTCTCCCAAGTAGCTTCCTTAACTAACTTACCTCTCCGTTGCATCTTTCACTGACGCTATATCCCTGGACCTCAACTTTTGAACCTGTCAACCCAAAATGGCCATCGGCTCTACATCATAAGTCAAATCACAATCCAACTGAACCGTGATGAAATCCAAAACATGAGAAGGATCACCGACATACTTTCGGAGCATAGAAACATGAAACATTGGATGCACACTCGACAAACTAGGTGGCAAGGCAAGCTTGTAAGCCACGTCTCCAATCCTCTGAAGAACCTCAAACAACCCAATATACCGAGGGATCAACTTGCCCTTTTGATGAACCTCATAACACCCTTCATGAGTAAATTCTTGAGCAGTAACTTCTCCCCAATGATGGAAGCAACATAACGAACATTTCGATTAGCGTACTCTTCTGTCTAGACTGCACCATGCGAAGCCGATCCTGAATTAATTTAACCTTGTCTAAAGCATCCTAAACCAAGTCAGTACCCAATAGCCTAGCCTCACCCGGCTCAAACCAACCCATCGGAGATCGACACCGTCTCCCATACAAAGCCTCATACAGAACCATCTGAGTGCTTGACTGGTAGCTATTTTTGTAGGCAAAATCCGCGAGCGGCAGAAACTGATCCCATGAACCCTCGAAATCAATGACACAAGCGTGTAGCATATCATCCAATATCTGAATAGTGTGTTTGGACTGTCTGTCCGTCTGAGAGTGAAACGTTGTACTCAACTCAACCTGGGTGCCAACACTCATTGTAATGTTCTCCAAAATTGCGATGTAAAGTGCGTGCCCAGATCTGAAATGATGGACAATGGCACACCGTGAAGGCTAACAATCTCGTGGATGTAAATCTTAGCCAACCGCTCCGAATAATAAGTAGTCCCAACTAGAATGAAGTGTACGGACTTGGTCAGCCGATCCAGAATCACCCAAATATCATCAAACTTCCTCGAAGTCCGTGGGAACCGAATTACAAAATCCATGGTGATATGCTCCCATTTCCACTCTGGAATATCGAGCCTCTAAAGCAAATTGCTCGATCTTTGATGATCATACTTCACCTGCTGACAGTTAAGGCACCGAGCTACAAACCCTATTATATCCTTCTTTATTCTCCCCACCAGTAGTGCTGCCTCAAGTCCTAGTACATCTTCACGGCACCCGGATGAATGAAATACCGCAAATTGTAGGCCTCCTCAAGAATAAACTCACATAGCCCATCTAATTGGGCACACAAATCCGACCTTGTATCCTCAACACCCCATCATCCCCGATAGTGACATCCTTGGCATCACCGTGTTGAACTGTGTTCTTCAGGACCAAAAAATGGGGATCATCATACTGGCGCTCTCTGATGAGATCATATAAGGAAGACTGAGAAACCATACAAGCTATAACCCGGCTGGGCTCCGAAACATCTAATCTCATGAACCGGTTGACCAAGGCCTGAACATCAACTGCAAGCGGTCTTTCACCAACAGGGATGAATGCAAGGCTACCCATACTCATCTCTTCCTACTCAAGGCATCGGCCACAACATTGGAATTCTCGGGATGATGCAGCATAGTGATATCTTAGTCCTTGAGCAGCTCCAACCATCTCCGCTGCCTCAAATTTAGATCCTTTTGTTTGAACAAGTGCTGGAGACTCCGATGATCTGTACATATATCACAAGACACACCGTAGATATAATGCCCCCAAATCTTCAATGCATGAACGATGGAAGCCAACTCCAAATCATGAACAGGGTAGTTCTTCTCATGAGGCTTCAACTGACGCGAAGCATAAGCAATCACTCTACCCTCCTGCATCAAGACGTACCCAATACCGATCCAAGACGAATAACAATACAATGTATAAGAGCCAAAAGCAGAAGGAAAAACTAGAACTGAAGTTGTGGCCAAGTCAGTCTTGAGCTTCTAAAAGCTCTCTTCACATTCATCCGAGCACCTGAAAGTAGCACCCTTCTGGGTCAATTTGGTCAAAGGCGATGCAATAGATGAGAAACCCTCCGCGAAGCGACGATAATAATCGGCCAAGCCGAGAAAGATCTAAATCTCCATACTTGAGAATGGCCTGGGCCCACTCTAAACCGTATATATCTTCTTTGGATCCACCTTAATCCCCTCACTAGACACCACGTGTCCCAAGAACGCCACCGAACTAAGCCAAAACTCACACTTGGAGAACTTGGCATAAACCTTCTCTTCCCTCTGTCGCTGTAACACGATCCTTAAATGTTGGGCATGCTCCTCCTAGCTACGCGAGTACACCAGAATATCATACTTGCATAAATGTTGCTGGGGCGTTGGTCAGCCCAAAAGACATCACAATGAACTCATAATGACTATAATGGGTCCTGAATGTCGTCTTTAGAATATCTGAGTCCAGCATCTTCAACTGGTGATACCCGGACCTCAAATCAATCTTAGAGAACACCCTCGCTCCCTAAAGCTGGTCAAATAGATCATTAATACGCGGCAAAAGATACTTGTTCTTGATTGTAACTTTGTTCAGCTGCTTATAATCGATTCACATCCGCATAATACCATCCTTCTTCTTCACAAATAGAACCTGTGCACCCCAAGGTGACACACTAGGCCTAGTAAACCCTTATCAAGAAGTCCCTGAAGGTGCTCTTTCAATTCCTTCAAATCAGCCGGTGCCATACGGTATGGAGGAATAGAAATGGGCTAAGTTCCCGGCACCAAGTCAATACCAAAGTCAATATCCCTGTCGGGCAGCATGCCAGCCACGTCTATAGGAAACATATCTGGAAGGTCTCGTACCACCATAATAGAATCAATAGTATGGGTATCAGAACCAACATCCCTCACAAAGGCCAAATAAGATAAACAACCCTTCCCAACCATCCGTTGGGCCAAATATGAAATCACTCTACTGGGAACATAATCTAGAGAACCTCTACACTCGATCCTTGGCAACCCGGGATCGCGAATGTCACGATCTTAGCGTGACAATCCAGCATGGCATGACATGGAGACAACCAATCCATACCCAAGATCACGTTGAAATCAACCATGCTAAGAAATGAGAGATCAATAGTCTCCAATCCCCTAATAGTCACTAAACATGACTGATATACACGGTCCACAACAATAGTATCACCCACTAGCATAGATACATGAACAGATGAGACAAAAAACTCATGGGGTATATCCAGATAATGAGCAAAATACGATGAGACATACGAATAAATGGAACTAGTGTCAAATAATATAGAAGCATCCCTGTGGCATACTAAGACAATACCTCTAATCACTGCATCTGAAGCAACAACATCTGCCCTGGTAGGAATAGCATAGAATCGGGCCTGACCGCCACCTGATCGGTCTCCCTCTCTAGTGCGACCTCTAGCTTACTGGGGCCCACCTCGAGCTGGCTAGGCCGGTGGTGAAGTTACTAGTATGGAAGTTATCGTCTGACTCCTTTACTACACTAGACCTCCCAGGCGACAAGGACATTGTCTCCACATATGCCCAAACTACCCGCACTCAAAACAACTCCCCGGTGGTGGTGGGGGGGACTGAATCGAGCCCCGAGTACCAGAATAACTGCTAGAAAGACCTAGCATAGATGAACCCTGAACTGATGGAGCACGGGATGAACTTTGAGCTGGAAGGGCACTGAGAGATAACTTACCCTGACGAGCATTGTGTGAACCATGGATGGATGATGCTTTACGATGAGTTGGACGAGCCATCTAGGTGTGCCTATAAGGACGACCCCTGTTGTGGTAGACTGACCCCCAGAAGGAACACCGCTGAAACCACTCGATCCACGAGGCCTCTCGACCTTCCGCTCCTCATGCTCCTAACTGCGAACGATCTCTAGTAACCGAGAAATATCAATCACCTTGTCAAACGTAGCACCTGATACATTCCCCCGAGTGATAGCAAAACGAAACTGATAGGTGAGGCCATCCTGTCGTAGTTGCTCAAACTATCTGCGTAACTCCTCCTTGGAGTCTGTGGCTCGAAGTTCTCCAAGAAGAGAACGGAGAACTCATTCCATTAAGTGGTGCAACACCGACTGGCCTGCACCTCTCATAGGCCTCGCACCATCTGAAAGCATCCCCCATAAACTGAAAAGTAGTAAATGAGACCCCACTGGTCTCCAAAATACCCACGGTACGAAGCATCTGTTGACACCTATCCAAGAAGTCTGACTTAGCCCCACTAAATTATGGAGGGTAGATTCTCCCAAACCTCTCAAGTCTTTTATGCTCATCCTCACCCATAA
>AWOL01S0031349.1:16258-31554 GCA_000715115.1 Nicotiana otophora
AAATAGTTTTGGAAGTATCATTAGCAAACTGAGGAAGGGTGGTTCATATGGCCCAAGCCCGAACCTACATGTGCCGGTGTGGGGGTGGATTATGGTGGATTGTGATTATTCCCCTTATTTGGGATGAGATTGATACTAGTTGTGAATTGGAAAGCCAACCCACAGGGCATATGTGGGAAGTCGGCCTAGCCGATCGGGTGGAGATCGGACGCCATGCTGCGCCCATGATGGTACTTCTCTTGACAACACCTTTTTTTGCATCACATGTTAAACCATATTATCCGTTGGGAGATGGACTAGTCGATCGGGCGTGATCAGACTCCTTGATAAAAACACGGTGCAATATCGGTTCTAATGATCTCCCAGCAAAAAATATATATTATTTTCGTATTTTGAAAATTATTTTGTTTTAACTTGGCATTTGGATATCATTTATTGTTACTTGTTGCTTCCATGATGTTTCCCCATCTTTCATTGTCATTCTATTTTGTAAGAGGATATTTAGCTTTACATACTAGTACTATTACATATGTACTAACGTCCGTTTTGCCGGGGGCTCTACATCTTCAATGTATGCAGGTAGTTCATCAACAGGCGCTCTTGATCCTCGTTAATAGTTACTCTATACTCAACAGGTTTTGGTGAGCCCTACTCTGTTGTAGGCTTTATGTCATTTGACGTTGTGTTTTGTGCTTTGACGTATAGCCGGGGCCTTATCCCCGACACTTCCATTCTACTCTTATGTTGTACTTAGAGGCTCCAGAGACATAGTGTTGGTGGTGTTTGATGTTTGGAATTGAACTAGAAGTTTTGGTATTTTGGCAAACATGTTTGACATTTTGCGATAAAATACGGTCAAAGCTATATTACTCCGTATTTATGTACTAAGGCCATACAATGTACCACATGACCATGATAGTAAGGTACATAAAGTATGTTAAATTAGTATTTTGAGTGAATTAGGATGAGATTAGGCTGTCATTCTTAACATGAACAGAATAGGTAATCATTAAAGGACTTAGATTTATACATACAGGATATGTAGGGAGAGAGTAATCTGGGGTTGGGTAGCAGACCTCGGTAATAATTAACCGAAGTAAGTGTTATGGTATAATATAACCTACCGAAATGCATAAATGCCATAAGATAATCGAGGATATGAAGCAAAATATAGCAATAACCGTAAGTTCGATAAAGTACCAAGCAAAGAACATCAGTAAACCTATAAATGCCCAGAGGGATTGTCACGACCCAAACCGATGGGCCGCGACGGGCACCGGGTACCTTACTCAACCGAGTACCAATGTAACGCATCTTCCTTATTACATCATCATATACACATGACATACGGCCCTAATAGGCCAGCATCGTCATTTATAAACTGCAAACGTAGGCCGACAAGGCCGTATAATCTTTCACGTACACGACATTTGTCTACAAGCCTCTAAGAGTATATAAATATCATAAAGGTTGGGACAGGGCCCCGCCATACTAATCAGTACATGTCCTAATCATACTGACCACATAAGCAACTCCGTAACAAATGGAGTGTATCAACATCTTCCGCTGAGCTGATCGCCTACTTAGAGGACTCTTGACCTGTCTATCAAGACCTGCGGGCATGAAACGCAGCGTCCCTAGGCAAAAGGGACATCAGTACAAGTAATGTACCGAGTATGTAAGGAATGAAAATCAGTAAATAATAGACATGAGAGAAACATGGCGTAAACGACTCGACATGTACGTCTGCATAGCTCTGTGAATCATTTAATTTTTATAACGTCATCTATATGCGTATAAATGTCATACCATGCATAGGTATATGTGTTCATAACATCATCAAGCCTCTGAGAGCATCCCATCATATTATTTCGGCCACTGTGGGCAAATCATCAACGTATACTAGCTAATCAGGTGGGGGTGCGTATATAACGCCATAACCTTTTCCCATATCCTATATACATATAATATACATATATACGCGTATATAACGCCATCTGGTCATGGGTCAATGTATATATATAAATGCATGAAATGCATAAGATATATGTTAATAATATTTTCTAGGAATGTCATAAAAATAATATGCCTTGAGAAACACGTTAATAAGATTTTCTCGGAATATCATAAAAATAATATGCCTGTCGGATAATTTTATCAAATACGTATTTTTCTAAGACCAATGAATAACAGATGTAATAATAATTCACATGGAGAATCAAGAATATAGACATCCCTAATATTTCTATTAATAGAGTCGTTTATGGAAACCGTGCGTTTGCTCATTTCTTTCAGTATCATTTGGGTAATGCCAAAAGAAAGAAGGGATAGCCTTAACATACCTGGGTCAATTCTCTTCACAATCCTCTAATACACATTAATTAAGACAAAACACGAAACAAGTTGTATGAAAACTTAGCAACAACGTTGCTATTTGGAAAGTGAATTGACACTGGTGCTTGAATTGTAAAGTTTCTATGTAAAGCTTGGATGGTAAAGTTTCTGTGTAAAGCTTGAATTGTAAAGTTTCTATGTAACGTTGGTGCTTGAATTGTTTAAAATGGATCTCTTTCCTTAAATGAGTAAGGTGACTCACGTTCAAGAATTGCCCACATCTCTTACTCTTGCCACCTCTTTTAATGACTTAAGAGTCATTTGGTTAAAGAGTGGCTTGCTGCCACGTTGGTCTTTCCCATCATTATCCTAATAATTCATTAATTAAGTGGGTAATATCCAATTACCCAATAATTAACCAATTACTCGCATAATTAAAAATTGTCTCCATTTACTTAAAATACTACTTACTGTTAATACACCTTATACACCTTACTTTCATGGCCATGTGGTACCCTGTATGGTACTAGTCCATAAATACCGGGTATTTTAGCTCTAGCCGTCTTTTATCCCAAATTACCAAACTTCGACGAAATTCATTTCCTTTGATTTGCTTACCCTCTCTCCTTCACCAATTTACTTATCACGTGTTTGAAATAGCATAATGCTTATAATCTCCAAATAATCTTATCCTTGAACTGATGTCAATTCACTTACGACAAATTCAACGTACAATACTACAGGGTATAACATTGTCGTAATAAATTACTGCGGAGCGTAACATCATTGTAATAAATTACTTCTGAGTGTAACATCATCGTAATATAATATTGCGGAGCATAACATTATTCCCCCCTTTGGAACATTCGTCCTCGAATGTTGACTGATGCACTTTACATTCTCATAACCCATAGCTCTTGCGAATACTTTAATACTCCTCTTGCCATTTAGGCAACTGTTCTTTGAATAAATCCAAAGGCCAGGGCATTCCCTCCTTTAGGCCTCTTTCTCACACCACGGTCTACGGTGGGAATTCTTCCAATCTCGTAACTCTTGCTACCTTCTATCATCCAGCCTGTACGACTTTTTTCTAGTATGTACTCCAATGCAACTCTTCTCTCCTTTTTCCTCCAGTTTTTAGCCAATCTCTATGCCTCTCTTTGTAAGCATATACTAAGCTTGATAAGATATCTCTCTGGGCAACTATAGGTATATAGAAGTTCTTTGCTTGATACTTTGGTGAACTTACAAATATTGCTATATCTTATTTTATAGACTCGGTTATCCATTCGTATGACTTTATTGCATATAGGTAGGTCATACTATACCATAACTCTTACATCGATTTTTCGTTACGGAGGTCTGCTACCGAACTCCAGGTTACTTTCGTTGCTTATCCCATATGTATAAATCTAAGTCCTTTAATGCTTCCTCATTACTGTTTATCTTAAGAATGACGGTCTAGTCTCATCTCATACTTAATGACTTTTGTCTATCCGTTGTTGATTCAGCTCAATATTGATCTACAATATACTACTGATAACTTGAAACCTTTTACGTAATACCTTGCCACTAGGGCTTACGTTGCTTCGAGGAGTATTTGAAGTAGGTAATTTAATCCCATACAATTCATGAAATCCTCTACAAATCATTACTCAATCGAAGGCCCAATCTTTATCCTTTATCTATCACAATTAGACCCTCATTGTACTATCAGGGCAGCATTCCATCTCTTCTAAATGCATTAATCTTAGACTCCTTTGAGCTCAGTCAGGCTATATAGAGGTTTGTATAACTTACAGAAACCATTCGCTTTCTTGTTTTCCTGGGCTTAATCTTGAGGACTTATTCATTCTTTTCACCTTCTCACTCACCCTTTCTTATTCTTACTCCTGTCTTCCTAAAACCTTGTCGCTTTACCATACTTTAGCTTGCGACTTACACGTATCTATTTATATTACTCGCAAACTTTCCTCAACTTGCTTGCTCATAGATTTCCTTATATTATTCTGGAACATCAAGCGAGACATCACATCATCTCTAATGCTTTTTACTCTCTTGACTAGGCCTCTTGATACCTAGAAACCATAGGTTGGAAGATATGCCACTGACGACGCTGCTACCATTCCTGGATACTGAATCCCAGCGCTTCTAGCATTCTATCTGCAGTTTGGACTATTCACAAGCTTCGGCACTTGAGTATCTCGTACGTTGTTCACCTTTACCTTACTTACCTTAAAATCTCGCATCATGTCTTCTATCTCCTTCATAACTTCCCTTCTGCATAGGTATGATTTACATCCACAACTTAAAGCTATATTATAACACTTGCATCTCTGGTGCATACACAATCCAGCGGGAGCTTCATACTGACTTCTTATGTGGCTGGTGCTCTTCTAATTGGCTTTATTATAGATCCGTTACAAAATATGGTTGTTGTACTATCTCTCTTGTACCTCTGATATTAAGAGTGATTCTGCAATGTTCTCAATCATGAAGTCTAAACTTTTCTGGGTCCAATAATCAGACTCCTGATTTGCTTTGTTGATGTAACTCTTTTAGTTCCTCTTCTTTCTGATCGACCCTTATGTATGCGTAAGCTATCTTCTGATCGGCGGCTCATGGTATTAGTTATTACTTTAGCCTTTCATGAGTGCTATGGAATATCCACGATTCAATCTTCTAACAATTCAATCCTTTGTCTATGCCTTGGGCTCAATTCTTTCTTTTAACTTATACCGGAGTCTTCTACGTCTGTATGATTGTCAACATATATGTTGATATATAAAACTCTGAACTCTTAGGTGCATTCATACGTAACTAACTCTGGATCATTGATCGAATAATTCCTATCGTTCCTTCTCAACTTTCTTTAAATGCAAGCAATTACTTTTCCTGGTCGTTTTGCCACTTGTTGCATGCATACTTAGCTTATCTTAGTTCCCACGCATGCCAAAATTTTCGTGCAACTCATATGATCTCGAATATTACTTTTGATTTTTCTTCCCGTTTCTTAGCTATGCCAGGTGCCACTTCCTCATGGAGTGCATACAATGTTGTAGTGAGAATGTTGTTACAAGACCATTTCCTCTTTTGGTCACTGTGCTTAAGTTGAAGCCTTCTTCCTTATTTCCTTAGCAAATCTTTAGTAAAGATGCGAGCTTATTACATCGTATACTCAATGGAAGTCTTAATGTTCGTACTCACCTATAAAATTCTTTAGTTACTTACCTCCATACTTATGTCCTTGTACAGTTGCTCCTGAACTGAAGTTTTGACTGCCTTCCTAGTGGCACTCTCTTTTATTCCCGTAATACTCATATGGTACCTTCAACTACCCCAACTCCTATCTGAATATTTCTCAAGTATTACAATGACATTACTACGAGGCTGAATTCACTATATTGGGGTTCACTACATTCTTCTTGAACAATCTATTGATTTGTCTGTAACCTCTTATCCAACCATAACTAGACTTATCTAACCATAACTAGACTTTTCTTGAATCAACTACTAACTGCTCGTTGCTCCATTTTCATATCTGTATTTCGCGAAATCCCTCTTGGGTTATTCCCTTTGTCTTAACTTATGTCTTGCACTGGCTCCTTATTTATCAATAACATCTTGGGTAGGAACCCTTACTTCCTTTCCTTGACATTGTGTTTGCATAATGTTCTGGAATCGTAGCATATCTGTAGGATTTGAATCAATACAATATCATTCCTTTTCTCATTTTTATCACATTCTTTTACCATTCCATAGTTACTAGAACTGCTTAATTCTGACTTCATGCCACATCACTCCATATTCCCCCTTTAGGGTAGTACTAATAGTTGGAGCTATGACGATCTACGTATAGATGTTTTACCTCTTCATATTTGGCATCTTTTCACATCATCGACGATCCTTAATCGCCTCGTGGTAATCCTTCTGTACCAAGAATAACGAAATTCCTCACCCGCGAGGGCGACACTTAGTGTAACTCGCACATACAGTCCCTTAAGCTTAACTTTACTCACCATTTTTGCTTTAGGGAAGCGTCTTCCTGAATGACCTTTAAAGGGTATTCCTCTTTGATAATCTTCATTAACAGGGTAGCTCGTACCCATTTCATCTTGCTTCTTTTACTTGCTGAAATTTGTATCTACCTTCCGATTCTCTTATTCCTTTTTACCATAAGAGTGGATAGACATTTTTTCCTTATGGACCCTTATCAAGAAATTTTACACATCTTAGTAAACACATGATCTGCTAAAAACCTCACATTTAGTCATCATAAGCATCATGAAAAATTGAGTTCCTCTGACTCAACTCTTTCACAGCTATATCTCTTACCAACAGTCTTTATGGATATAGGAATCGTCGTATTATGAATAAGGTAGAGTTTAGGAAATTGAGTTCTTACGACTGAGCTCTACCACACGATCTAGAGTAAGAAGAAAGAGTGACTTTCCTAAATACCCAATAGCCTCCTGCTTATAAGTGTGGTGCACGATACACCCATAAACAAGACTCTACTAGACACGGCTTATAGACTCCCTAGGACAGAACTGCTCTGATACCACTTTTGTCACAACCCAAACCAATGGGCTGCGACGGGCACCCAGTACCTTACTAAACCGAGTACCAACGTAACGTATCTTCCTTATTACATCATCATATACACGTGACATACGGGCCTAATAGGCCAACATCATCATTTATAAACTCCAAACATAGGCTGACAAGGCCGTACAATCTTTCACGTACACGACATATGTCTACAAGCCTCTAAGAGTACATAAATGTCATAAAGGTCGGGACAGGGCACCACCATAGTAATCGGTATATGTCCTAATCATACTGACCACATAAGCAACTCCGGAACAAATAGAGTGTACCAACATCTTCTGTTGAGCTGATCGCCTACTTGGAGGACTCTCGACCTATCTATCGAGACCTGCGAGCATGAAATGCAGCGTCCCCAGGCAAAAGGGACGTCAGTACAAATAATGTACCGAGTATGTAAAGAATGAAAATCAGTAAATAATAGAATGAGAGAAACATGGAGTAAAAGACTCGACATGTACGTCTGCATAGCTCTGTGAATAATTTCATTTTTATAATGTCATGCATATGCGTATAAATATCATACCATGTATAGGTATATGTGTTCATAAAATCATAAAGCCTCTGAGGGCTTCCCATCATATCATTTCGGCCACTGTGGGCAAATCATCAACGTATACCAGCTAATCGGGTGGTGGTGCGTATGTAATGCCATAACCTTTTCCCATATCCCATATACATATAATATACATATATACGCGTATATAACACCATCTGGTCATGGGTCAATGTATTTGTATAAATGCATGAAATGCATAAGAAATACGTTAATAAGATTTTCTCGAAATGTCATAAAAATAATTTGCTTGTTGGATACATTTTATCAAATACATATTTTTCTGAGACCCATGAACAGAAGATATAATAATAATTCACATGGGGAATCAAGAATATAGACACCACTAATATTTCTATGAATAGAGTCGTTTATGGAAACTGTGCGTTTGCTCGTTTCTTTCACTATCATTTGGGTCATGCCAAAAGAAAGAAGGGATAGCCTTAACATACCTGAGTCGATTCTCTTGACAATCCTCTAATACACGTTAATTGCGACAAAACACGGAACAATTTGTATGTAAAGCTCGAAGCAAGCACGTCGCTATGCAAAGAAAATCTTAACCGAAACCTTTCCTTAAGAACATAGAAACAACGTTGCTATTTGGAAAGTGGATTAACGCTGGTGCTTGAATTGTAAAGTTTCTATGTAAAGCTTGGATTGTAAAGTTTCTGTGTAAAGCTTGAATTGTAAATTTTCTATGTAACATTGGTGCTTGAATTGTAAAGAACTTAAAATGGATGTTTTTCCTTAAATGAGTAAGGTGACTCACGTTCAAGACTTGCCTACATCTCTTACTCTTGCCACCGCTTTTAATGACTTAAGAGTCATTTGGTTAAAGAGTGGCTTGCTGCCACGTTGGTCTTTCCCATCATTATCCTAATAATTCATTAATTAATTGGGTAATATCCCATTACCCAATAATTAACCAATTACCCGCATAATTAAAAATTGTCTCCATTTACTTAAAATACTACTTACTTTTAACACATCTTATACACCTTACTATCATGGCCATATGGTACCTTGTATGGTACTAGTCCATAAATACCGGGTTTTTTAGCTCGGACCGTAGTTTATCCCAAATTACCAAACTTCGACGAAATTCATTTCCTTTGATTTGCTTACCCTCTCTCCTTCATGAATTTACTTACCACGTATTTGAAATAGCATAATGTTTATAATCACAAAATAATCTTGTGCTTGAATTGATGTCAATTCACTTACGACAAATTTAACGTACAATATTACAGGGTATAACATCGTCGTAATAAATTTCTACGAGGCAAAACATCATCGTAATAAATTACTCTGAGTGTAACATCATCGTAATATAATACTGCGGAGGGTAACGGGGATAGTTTTTCATAGTTATGATATGTTCACAAAGTGTGGCTTAGAATGATTGGATACAAGTTGGTGGAAAAAGGAGAAAAAAGTTGCATAGATGTGCATACATGGACATAGTCATACAGGCTGCTTGAAAGAAGGTAGCAACAGTTACGATATTGGAAGAATTCTTAACACAGGTCGTGGATTGAGAAGAGGCCTGAAGGGGGGAATGCCCTAGCCTTTGGATTTATTCTTTGAACAGTTGCCTAGATTTAAAGGACAGTATAAAAATATTCGTAAGATTTATAGGTTATGAGACTGATAACCACATCAGTCAACATTTGAGGAAGAATGTTCCAAAGGGGGGAATGACGTTGCACCCCATGTTTTCCTGTGTAAAAGTACGTCGTAAGTCAGTTGATGTATGCTCAGAAAGTAGATCATCTTTTAATGTACATAAAGTAAGTTAATCATGTTACTTTAGAGGTTACAAATATTTAATATCATGAACTTCAAGTACCAAAATGCTAAACAAATCGAAGAAAATAAGTCTTTTCGAACCGGCAGGTTGAGAATGTTATAACCCATACTTTTATGGTTATTAATATGATAAGGAGGTGGTATTATGAGGTATTTTAGTCATATAATAGTAGTGTGTTAATTTCGAAGTCAACCGAGTTAGGAAACAAAAGTTGACAAAAGTTCTCAGAAGTTACATTCATAATTTTACTTAAAATTTAGGTCTAATGTTACTTAGATTTTCTCTTAATGTAATTGGAATTACGGGGTGATTGTAAGGCCTCGTTACAATTTCCTAATGATTTAAGATTTTAAAGTGCGCCAGCGGTATTTGATGATAGCGTATTCGAGTATTAAAGGAGACCTATGGGATAGAATCACATTATTTTGAAATGAAAATATATTTTTAAGGTGTGTTGGATCATACAAAGTAGTTTGGTGAATGACAAGAATTTGTGTGGAACAAGTTGGATACATTAAGTGGAAAGGATGTCTCAATTAGCACAAGACCTGACTTCAAACGAATTCCACTCCGAAAATATAATAACATAGGTGGTGCTATACCTAAAAGATTAAACCCCTTATGCCATATGCGCGCCCAGATGCACGACCGCGCATATAACGGGGTTTCTGCCTTATGTGCACGACCAGATGTGCGGTCACTTGACCAGGTGCACGACCGTGCACGTAGGAGCCCTATAAATACCCCTCAAGGCCGAGTAGAGAGAGGGGCTAAGTCATTTCTTTGAGCTAAGGCTTGCATATTTAGGGGAACCCGTCTTATACTTCCCTCCTATGAACCAAGGTAATATGTTTGAGTAATTTTGAGTTTATTACTACTCCTAAACACTTATATTAACTAGGATTAATTTTGAAGATCCATAGATTTCCATTCAAGTCCCCAAATTGGTCAAGAATACTACAAGTTTGAATTTTCAAGAGTCTCACTACAAGAGGTATGTCTACCATCTCTAACTACTCTATGGTGATTATTTATGTATGAAATATATTTTAGGACTTATGGGATGGTGATTTGAAGCCATAAGTGCCTAACCTGGGTTGTGTTGAAAGATATTCACATTAGATGTTTGATAAAAAGTCTAAATGACTTAAAGTATAGAAATAATAATAATATTGGTACAAATGTGTTGCATTGTTGTAGATTGAAGTTGTTTAGTATGGTGGACCATCGTAGTACAATTAAGGGGTGAATTTCAGGTATGTTGGCTAAACTATTCTCTTAGAATTTAATTCCATGATGTTTCCACAATTGTGAAGTATGGTTGGCTCAAGTTCCTAATAAATTCGACTATTCCGAACGAACCTTGTCTCTCAAATATTACATTCTAGTTCCAAATGACACAACAGAACTATTCCAACTCCCGGAACCACAATTCAAAACTCATATCATCAAAATCAACACATGGTCAAACCTATAAGTCTTATAAACCTTCAACTTACAAATTTCTGCCAAATAGAACCAAATCAACCTAGAAATCCGGGCATACACCTAAGTCCAAAATCACCTTACAAACCTATTGGAACCAGCAAAGCACCATTCTTGTGTCATCTACACAAAACTCAAACTCCGGTCAACGCTTACAAATCCTCATTCAATCCAAAACTCCCCTGAAACTAAACTAAGCATCCCATGCTATTTTTGTAAAGCACAAATACACATATGTAAATCATAAAAAGGTGGAAACGAGGCAAAAATACATAAAATGACCGGCCGGGTCGTTACATAACACCATTATCTGCAATCACAACCTCCTTATCACTAAACCGTTGAGCGTGTCTTTTAACACTTACAAGTGAGGATCATCAAACTACCGAGCCTTGATACGATCCAACAGCGATGACTGTGCCACAACACAAGAAAGAACCCTGTTAAGCTCCAAAACATCCAACTTGACGAACCGGTTGGCCAAAGCCTGAATATCCATGGCTTGTCGCCTCTCCATTGTCGGTAAAAATGATACACTATTCATGCTCTCTGCTATTCTACTCAAGGCATAAACCACAACATTGGACTTCCCTGAATGATATAGTATGATGATATCATAGTCTTTTGATAAATCGAAGCATCTCCACTACTGCAAATTATGGTCTTTCTGCGTGAACAGGTATTGGAGACTCCGATGGTCGGTACAGACCTCACGTGGAACCCCGTATGGATAGTGCCTCCAAATCATGAGAAAGTGAACAGGGGATGCAAACTATAAATCATGCACAAGGTAATTCTTCTCGTGAACCTTTAACTTACGATACGCGTAGGCAATCACCTTACTATCCTACATAAATACTACGCCAAGTCCAATACGCGATATATCACAATACACAGTGTAAGATCCCGAACTTGTAGGAAACACAACCACTGGGGCAATAGTCAATGCAGTATTGAGCTTCTAAAATCTCGCCTCACACTTGTCGGACCATCTGAAAAGTGCACCCTTCTAGGTCAACTTGGTCAATAGGGAAGACAGATGAAAACCCCTCCATGAATCGATGATAGAAAGCTACCAAGAAGCATCGAATCTCTATAGCTGAAGTAGGATTAGGCCAGTTCTGAACTGCCTCAATCTTCTTATGATCCACCTTGATACCCCCGTACGACACCCCATGACCCAAAAAAGCAATCGAGTCTAACCAAAACTCACACTTTGAAAACTTAGCATACAATTGACGATCCTTCAAAGTCTCAAAGCACTACCATAGGTGATGCTCATGCTCTTCTCAACTGCAAAAGTAAGCGAAAATATCATCAATGAAGTCACGAAGGAATCTAGATAAGGCTTGAACACTCGGTTCATCAAGTTCATAAAGGCTGCCGGGGCATTAGTCAAGCCAAATGACATCACCAAGAACTCGTTGTGACAAAATTGAGTCCTAAAAGCTATCTAAGGGACATATCATGCCCCAATCTTCACCTAATGGTAGCCAGATATTAAATCAATATTTGAAAACACCTCGGCACCCTAAAGCTGGTCAAATAAACCATCAATCCTCGACAATGGATACTTGTTCTTGATAGTGACCTAGTTCACCTTCCGATAATCAATGCACATCCTCATTAATCTATACTTTTTCTTAACAAACAACATTGGCGCATCCCTAGGTAAAACACTCGATCTGATGAACCCCTTGTCAAGCAAATACTACAACTTATCGGTTGAGTGCCCGAAACCAAATAAATGAACAAGTCGATACCTCTGTCAGGTTGCATACTCACCAAATCTGTAGGAAACACCTCAAGAAACTCACTCAGGACCCGTACCGAATCCATAGAAAAAATCTCCGCACTACAATCATGGATATAAGCCAAATACTCCAAACACTCCTTCTCGACCATATGTCGATCCTTCAAATATGAAAGCACCATACTAGTGGAGTGACCAAGAGTCCCTCTCCACTCCAATCTAGGCAACCCCGACATGGATAAAGTCATAGTCTTTGCATGGCAATCCCGGATAGCGTGATATAGGGACAACCATTCCATACCAAGAATAACCTCAAAATCCACCATATCGAACAACATAAGATCAACTACAATATTAAAACCATTAATAGTAACAACACAAGACTTGTACACCCGATCAGCTATTATGGAATCCCCAACTATCATACAAATAGAAATAAGAACATAAAGAGAATCACGATGCATACTCAAATGTGAAGCAAAATATGAAGGCACATAAGAATATGTAGAATTCGGATCAACCCCACCAACCTGACCTCTTACTCTCGAAAGACCTCTCACTGACTGGGCTACATTGCTAACTGTCTGACCTCTACCTCCGGCTACCTCACCCCCGCCTCTAGCTGGTTATATGGGTGGTGGAGCAACCAGTGCCGGAATCATGGCACGAGTACCCTGCTGTTGCATACTGCTATGAAGTTTGGGACAATACCTCTTGATATGACCCACACCTCCACACTCAAAAGCACTCTCTTGACTGGCGTCGCTGCAGAATCAGAGACTAACCAAAATGAATTGAATAACCACTATGATAGCTTTGAATTGGTTGTGCACTAATGGGAGGTAAAGGTGCACTAAATGCTAGCTACTCGGAACGAGGTCTATAAGTACCATGACTGCCTGAAGTACTATGTGTGACCTAAAGAGACAACTGAACTCGCCTGATTGGATGGCCTCCACATAAAAAGACCTGCATCTGGGCAAGGCACCACTGTATCCTCCAAAATGACGGGGCCTCTTATTAGAGGTAATCTCCATAGCCTAGACCCTGATACGCTCGATCCTCCTGGCGATCTCCACTACCCGTGTAAAGGAAATACAATCCTGGGTCTCTCCGGCTATCTATAGCCTAGTGCCATATGTAAGGCCATCTATGAACCTCCGCATCTTCTACCTCTCAGTAAGGACGAGGATATCTACATGGCATGATAAACCTATAAATTTTGTCCAATACTGTGTAACGGTCATGCTACCTTGCTGAAGGTGCTCAAACTGACTGCAAAACTCCTCTCTCTGAGTGAAAGGGATGAAGTTCTCCAAAAACAAATATGAGAGCTGAGCCCAAGTGAGAGGAGGTGAATCTACTAGCCTGCCTGAACATACACTTGAGCCACCACCTCTTGGCAGAACCATGTATTTGAATCACTATGAAATCAACTCTATTGGACTCCACTATACCCATGTTGCGTAATATCTCATGACAATGGTCCAAGACATCCTAGGAGTCATTAGAAGGTGAACCACTAGAGTAAGGGAAAACAACTTGTTAAACTTGTCTAACCTCGTCAACCCCTCAACTGACATTGCGGGTCTCTCCCTAGGCTGTGTAGCAACAACAAGCAGAACTGTCCAAACTGGTAGTATTGTTGGGGTCTGATACCCGTGAGCCATCTACTCTAGAGTGTGTGTAGCGGGAGTCTGGCTTCCTCTCGGCCTGAGAAACGGTTTTGCCACAGGAAAAAAAACGTCATGTGGATCACTCTTCATAAAACCAACAATGAGGACTAAGGGCTAATGAAGCACTGGGGTAGTGATTAACTCCTCTAGGACCTGTGCGTGCTCTAGGCTGAGCTCAGGTACCGTTGTGCGTGCTCTAGGCTGAGCTCTACCTCTTCCTTAGGTTCTACCTCAGCCCCGGCCTCTACCCCTGGTAGTGGTTGCAACCTGGGCTTCTGTCTCCTAAGCAGTTGTGGATGTCATATGTGTCCTCACCCTCTATGAGAGAATAAGTGAATAATGATTCAAACTCAACGATAGAGCATAGTCGCTAATAGAGAAAGAAAGAAAGTGAAATTTCCTAAAGCCTTATAGCATCTAGAAGATAAGTACATACGTCTCAAGACCGATCCTCAAGTTTTTACTAATATTGCTCATGGATCGTGAGACTTAGGCAACCTAGTGCTATGATACTCAAACACTTTGTAATGTAATAATCTGAAAGCAGCATTGTCTAGTCTAATCCCAAAAACTGGTGTCACAAGTATATCAAGTCTGTGAACGTTGTGCAATTCTACCTCTAGTCTCCTGATAAAACGGGTCCGAGCAATCTCCGCTACTCATCATAGGGGCTAACTCCAGGATCTGCACAAGAAGTGCATAAATGTAGTACAAGTCCAACCAATCCCATATACTCTGTAAGTGCCGACCCTAACCTAGACGAAGTAGTTACGAGGCTATAACAAGATTATCACTATGAACCTGTATGGAAATGAGTAGAAAAAAAACAATGAAATAGGGAACAACTAATTAATATGATAACCGTAATAAGAAATACATAATGGAGGGCCCCATAATATCATCACTACATAGTTTCACAACACAATACGGGAAACCAACAACAAAGAATAACCATAATACAACTTCCCCATTGCGGTGCGCAACCCCATCGACTTATATAATACTAATACCATTGCAGTGTGCAACCCGATCCATATATCTATATAATAGTGTTGCGGCATGCAAATCGAT
>AWOL01S0031352.1:4629-33691 GCA_000715115.1 Nicotiana otophora
AAAAATGGCTTTTTCCTTAAACTTCGCCTCTTCGCTGCTTAAATCTAACCAAAAATGACTTAATATCATCAAAAAATACAAAAGAAACCAATTTCGATTAATAAAACTAAGATCTTTACAAAATTTCCCAAAAGTCAATAAAAGTCAACAAAAGTCAAACCCAGACCCGTCGGTCAAAATCCGAGTCCAAGGACAGATCACAACTATTCATAACCTTACGAGTCAATATATGTGTTTTATTTTTAAATCCAAGTCCAATTCGTCTCTCAAATCTCAAATTTGTATTTTTCAAAACATAGAAAATATTTCCCAAAATTTCTCTTCAAATTCCATGGATTAAAGGTTAAATCTCATAAATAATCATGTAATATAATTGAAAATGGATCAAAATCACTTACCAAATAGTTATATGTGAACATTCCTCCTCAAAATCGCCTCCTACCGAGTCTAGGTTTCTAAAATGTGATAAATGAAGCTAAGTCCTATTTTCCAGCCCTTTTGTTTAGTTGCAGAAGTCGCAAATCCGACCTTGGATTAGCAATTGCGGAACATGGATCACAAAATCGAACCCTGACATCCCACTTAGATGTCGCAATTGCAATAATCGCTTCACAATTGCGACAATGGCTCCGCAATTGCGATGGCAGCCTACTTCGCAAAAGCGGCCCAAATGGTCGCAAATGCGACCAGACCCAACTCTATACTGGCTTCGCAAATATGATAAGAGCGTCGCATTTGCGACATCTGAAACTCCCCTGCCCTCTTCGCAATTGCGATGCTGGTGCTCGCAATTGCGATAACTGAAGCACCAGCACTCCAACAACAAAAAATGAGTTCAAACTAATCTGAAATACGTTTGAAACTCACCCGAGCCCTCAGGGCTCCATACCAAACATCCACACAAGTCTAAAAATATGGTACGAACTATTGCGCGCGATCAAAATACAAAAATAACATCCTGAACTACGAATCGAACATCAAAACACATGAAATTCAAAAGGAAGCTCAAGAATCACTAGAATCACAACCAAGCGTCTGATTCTTATCAAACCAACTCGGGATGACACCAAATTTTGTAGACAAATTTCAAATACCAAGACGGGAATATTCCAAGTCCCAAAATTAAAATTCAAACTCGATAGCATAAGGTCAACATATGGTCAAACCTAAGAAATTTCTAACTTTCAAATTGCCAACTTTCAGTAAAATAAGTCAAATTAACCTAGGGACCTCCAAATTCAATTCCGGGCATACGTCCAAGTCCAAAATCACAATACGAACCTATCAGATCCATAAAAATATCATTCTAGGGTCGTTTTCACAAAAGTTAAATTTAGATCAATATTTGAATCAAAGGGTCCAAATCATTTCAAAACTTTCCCGAAACAAAATCAACCATTATCACAAGTCATAAAATCATAAATATACCTACAAAAAGCTCCAAAGGGGGGGAACAAGGCTTAAATACACAAAACAACCGATCAGATCGTTACATTATCGGACGTTAGCTAGCTATTTTGGAGTTGCTGAGGAGACTTCAAAGTATACCTGTCATTCTATTCGCATGCCTCAGAGTCACCTTCTAATGTCACCTTTACTAGTTTTTACCTTATTTCCAAATATTGTTGTATTTAGTAATTCTAGTGTGCTCTTAGTAGAGCTTATGACTCCGTACTACCGATTCTGAGAAATGTATGGCTATTGTTCATGTTCATATATGTTATGTCACTTATCAAATTTTGCTTAATAGTTAAATGGTTTTAATCTGTTAATATCTCAGCATGTGTTAGGCCTACCTACTTTTAGGAATTAGGTGTCATCACGATCCTTATTGTGGGATTAAAGGTCGTGATAGTATCAACACTTGGTAATAAGTTCAAGCTATACATTGTCATGAATTATAAATGACTCAATTAAGACTTTGGCCAAAGCAATTGAATGAAAAATAAAAAGGTTTTGTAGGTGATTTAATGGTTGGTTTTAATGGACATTTATACATAATTGGTCACCTATTAAGATTAGGCAGTTAAATCTCATGCAGGGTGACTTTGAGCTATAAGAACATAAGAATTACTGTATTATGTTTTTACGGGATTTGGAGAATAAATTGTATACTTTATCTCCGATCAATAAGGAGTGTTTTTAGACGCCAACTTTGATTAATACATTGATATGTTCAATTAAATTACTATAGACTTAGTACAGAACCTATGGGGTAGCACATTGGTGAGTGTCTCGATCTTTGTTAAAGAATTAATTATTTTATTATTTAAAAATTAAATTTAAAAAACTTAATTAGTCAAATAAATAAATTTTTAGTCCAAATGTAATTTTATTATAATATTTTCTAGCTCAGAAAATACAATTAATAGTATGAATAAATTAAACTTTTATATTTGGAATAGTAAATTGAATTATATCTCTTGATTAATTAAGTATTGGCACTTAAAATTTTATTATATATATATATATATATATATATATATATATATATATATGTATACACACACACACATACACACACACACTAGTTTCTATATACGTGTGTAAATATATTTATTCATACCCTCATATTTTTTGTTAACCGAATCTTTTCAATTTGATGCCCTAAATATGAAGTTAGCAAGCTGCATTTACAATTTATGTTTTCATCGATTTTAGAACAACTGATAGTACTTGATAGAAATCACATTCAAAAATTATCTTTTCACCAAATGATTCATTGACGTCCATTATATCTTGAAGCTTATGCCAGCAGTATCGATGGTCTGACGCTTCTCCATAAATGGTTCATCCAAGATGTTTTTTCTTATGTCGATATTGTAACAATCCGACCGGTCGTTTTGAGAATTTACGCTTCTTTCAGCTATTTGAAGTCTTGAATAATTTCCTACGAGGTATTATGACTTGTGTGAATTGTTGGTTTTCGTTTTAAGGTATTTCGGAGTTACCTTGGAAGAATGAATTTTCATGTTGGAAGTTTAAGTTGAAATAGTTGACCGGATATTGACTTATGTGTTAACGACCTCGAAATTTAATTATGATGATTGCAATAGCTCTGTATGGTGATTTTGGACTTAGGAGCGTGTACGGAAAACTTTTTGGAGGTCCGTAGTAGAATTAGGCTTGAAATGCCGGAAGTCGAATTTTGGGAAGTTTGATCAGGGGGTTGACATTTTGATATCGAGGTCGAAATCTGATTCTAGAAATTTGAGTAGTTTCATTATGGCATTTATCACTTGTGTGCAAAATTTGAAGTTATTCCGGATTGATTTGATGTGTTTCGGCACAAACTATAGAATTTAAAAGTTCAAAGTTTATAGATTCTGATTTGAGGTGCGATTCGACATTTTGATGTTATTTGATGTGATTTGAGGCCTTGAGTAGGTCCGTGTTATGTTATGAAACGTGTTGGTATATTTGGTTGAGGTTCCGAGGGGCTTGGGTATATTTTTGGATCATTGGTTGAGAGATTAATAAAGTTAAGAAATTTGAGAGTTTGGCCATGGTCAATATCGGATCAAGACGACCTCTTTTCAGTATTTTGAGTGTGTGAGCTGGTCCATAGAGTGTTTTATGATTGAAATTCATATTTGATTTGTGTCCGGGAGGTTCCAGATGAGTTTCGGGGTGAGTTTTGAGCGAGTCTGGGTATTTTGGCACTCTAATATTGTTCTGACACTTTTGGGGGTGCGGACCGCATATTTTTGGGTACTGATACGAAGGAGAGGCACGGACCGCACATAAGAGTGCAGACCGCAGCAGAATTTCATGGCCGCGCTTGGAATTTTGCAGACCGCACAATTCTGTCCGCGGCCGCGCTCCAGGGAGTTCTGCAGATTCGCCGGTACGACTTCGGAAGCCTATATCTTTTGATCTACAAGCAATATTGAGATGATTCAAAAACGAAAGTTGTAGACCTTCGTGTTTAGTTTCCAGAAAGGTAAAGATGGCATTATTTGGACATCTGTAGAGAAAGTTATGGCTAAAATACTAAAGCCTGGCAGTGAAACCACCAAGAATTTTGCGGACCGCAGCAGATTTTTGCGGCTGCGCTTGGAATTTCGCGGACCGCGAAGTGGGAATTGAGAGGGTGCACTATATAAACGGGGTTTAGGGTATTATTTCATATTTTGGACCTAGGGAGCTTGGTTTGTGGCGATATTTCTTGGAGTTTTCAAGAAATTCATCGGGGTAAGTGATTCTAACTCGAATTTGGTTAATATACATAAATATATCAATGATTTCATCATCTCGTTAGTACTTTTAGGTGAAAATTTGGGAAAAATTGTATAAACTTCATAAAATGAATTTTTGGGATTTGAATGTCGATTCGAAGTCGGATTTGAGTGATATTAGTATGGTTAAACTCGTAATTGAATGGGTTGTCGAATTTTATAACTTTTGTCGGGTTCCGAGACATGGGCCCCACGAGCGATTTTTGAGCTAAATTTCGGATTTTTATGGAAAATTAGTATTGTTTTATAGAATTAATTCCAATAAAATATTATTGATCGAAACGAATTAATTGTGACTAGATTCGAGGCATTCAGAGGCCGATTTGCGAGGCAAGGGCATAGCAGAGTAAAGAATTTCACACTCTGAGGTAAGTAATACTTCTAAACTTGGTTCTGAGGGTATGAATCTCCAAATTTGATATGATATAAATTGTTGAAAGTGACTCACACGATAGGTGACGAACATGTAGGCATGCACCACAGAAATTGCGTCTTGAATAAATCCTGTGAAGTTGTAAAATTAAAGAATCTTGTTATTATCTGAACATGTGGCATGTGTTAGAGGAATTGAGCCGAGCCTTGTGATAAATATCGTGTTTAGGCTACGTGCCGATATTTTAGGACCCATGGGGCCGTGTTGTCATTGAATTAATTGTTCAAAAATATATATTTCACACTCAGTAATAATTGTCCATTCTGAGGATATTTATGGGATTGAACTGTGCAATGCAACAGGCCATAATGACTTTATACATCGTTATTATATGGATCGAGGCTGCCCGCCTGCAGCAGACCTTATTGTCTTTACTATTATATGGATCGGGGTTGCTCGCCTGCAGCAGGCCTTATTAGCTTTACTATTTTATGGATCAGGGCTGCCCGCCTGCAACAGGCTTTATTGGCTTTACTATTTTATGGATCGGGGTTGCCCGCCTGCAGCAGGCCTTATAGGCTTTGTTATTATACGGATCGGGATTGCCCGACTGCAGTAGGCCATATTGGCTTTGTATTACGCTTGGGCTGAAGGAGCCGCTCCAGAGTCTGTACACACCCCCAGTGAGCGTAGATGATCATCGATATTCGGGATGGACTTCCCAGGGCATGGACTTGCCTTACTTATTTGTATTGTAATGAGTTATGTGGACATGGATCTTGTCAGTATCATTTATATTTAGGGATAAATTATTCCAGGGCTGGATTGGCCTTATACGGTACAGGGTGACTAACTGTCAGTCGATGTGCATATATATACGGGTTGGAACACCCCTAGGCTGGATTGGCCATAAACAGTACCAAGTGACCGGATAATTTGTGACCAGTATTTATATGAGGTCTTTTTACTGAGATGTCATATGCCTCATATCATGCAGTATTGATCTATTTCACTTATGTTGAGTTTAACTATTTCACATGAGGTGCAGAGTGTAGATAATTGTTTAACTGAGATGTCATATGCCTCATATCAGCCCATAGGTTAGTCTTGTTACTTATTGAGTTAGTTGTACTCATACTACACTCTACATCTCGTGTGCAGATCCAGGTGCTCCCGGATATGACGACTGCTAGAATTCGGAGTTATTTCTGTTGGAGAGTATCAAGGTAGTTGCTTGACGACCGCAGACTTGATTCCCTTCCTGTTTAGTTATTGTACTGTTATATACTTCAGACAGTAATGTTTATCAGTCAGACTTTGTATTCATTTAGATGCTCATGTACTTAGTGACATCAGGTTTTGGGAGTGTTATATTTGAAATGGAGAGATTTTCTTTTGCTGAATTTAATTATTTTGTTTTCAAATTTAAAAGATATGAAGTTTTATTGAGATTTTCAGCTTGCCTAAAAGAAAAAATTGAGCCCATGGCATAGACAAAGGATTGAATTGTCAGAAGATTGTATCATGGATATTCCATAGCGCCCATGAAAGGCTAAAGTAATAACTAATGCCAGGAGCCGCAGATCGGAAGATAGCTTAAGCCTACACGAAGGTTGATCAGAAGGAAGAGAAAACTAAAGAGTTACATCAACTAAGTAAATCAGGAGTTTGATTATTGGACCCAGAAAATTATAGACCTCGTGATTGAGAACATTGCAGGATCACTCTTAAATATCAGAGGTACAAGAGAGATAGTGCAGTGGTCATATTCTATAACGGCTCTACGATAAAGCCAGTTAGAAAAGTACCAGACTCATAAGAAGTCAGTATGAAGTTCTCACCGGATTGTGTATGCACCAAAGGTGCAAGTGTTATAATAAGAGCTTCAAGTTGTGGATGTAAATTATACCTATGTGGAAGGGAGGTCATGAAAGAGATAGAAGATATGATGCGAGATTTTAAGGCAAAGGTGAACAACGTGCGAGATACTCAGGTGGAGAAGGTTATGTATAATCTACACATCAGATAGAAGTCTAGAAGCATTGGGATTCAATATCCAAGAATGATAGCGGCGTTGTCAGTGGCATATCTTCCAGCTTATGGGTTCTAGGTATCGAAAGGCCTAGTCAAGATGGTAAAGAAGAGTTAGAGATGATGTGATGTCTCGCTTGATGTTCCAAAATAACATAAGGAAATTTATGGTGCAAGCAAGGTGAAGGAAGGTTGCAAGTAGAATAAATAAATATGTGTAGTAGGTCATAAGTTAAAGTATGGTAAAGCGACAAGGTTTTAGGAATACATGAGTAAGGATAAGAAAGGGCGAGTGAGAAGGTGACGAGAATGGATAAGTCCTCAGGATTAAGCCCATGAAAACAAGAAGAGCTGATGGTTTCTCTAAGTCATATAAAGCTTAGTATAGCCTGAATGAACTCAAAAGAGTCTAAGACTAGTAGCATTTAGAAGAAATGAAATGCTGCCCTGGTAGTAGAATGAGGGTGTAATTGTGATAGATGAAGGATGACGTTCAAGCCTTCGATTGAGTAATGATTTCATGAATTTTAGAGGATTAAAATACCCATGTATGGTAAATCACATTGGGATGCTATAAAATACGATTATTGAAGTACGGTATCGCCCCTAAGTGTATCAGGAAAATCACTTCAAATATTCCTCGATACAGCATAAGCCATAATGGCAATGTATTACGTAAGAAGTTTCAAGTTATCAATAGAAGATTGTAGATCAACATTGAGGTGAATCGACAATGGATGGATAAAAGATACAAAGTACGAGATGAGATTAGACCATCATTCTTAAGACGAACAGTAATGAAGAAGCGTTAAAAGACTTGGCTTTATGCATATGGGATAAGTAACAAAAGTAACCTGGAGTTCTGTAGCAAACCTCAGTAACAATAAAGCGAAGTAAGAATTATGGTATAGTATGGCCTACTTAGATGTAGTAAATCTAATGACGCCTAGAGACAGCTTGACATAGTTTTGTATACGTTCACTAAATGAGGCCTAGAGATTGGCTAAGAGCTGGAGGAAAGGGGAGAGAAGCGTCACATTGGCGCACATACAATGTTAGAGTCGTACAGGCTGCATGGTAGAAGGTAGTGACAGTTACGAGATTAGAAGGATTCTGACTACAAGTCGTGGTGTGAGAAAGAGGCTTAAAAGAGGGAGTGCCCTGGCCTTTGGATTTATTCAAAGAACAGTTGCTTAAATGGCAAGAAGAGTATTAAAGTATTTGGAAGAGCTATGGGTTATGAAAATGATAAGTGCATCAGTCAACATTCGAGGACGAATGTTCCGGGGGGGAGGGGGGAGAATGATATTACACCCCATGTTTTCGTACATGGAAGTACGCCATAAGTAAATTGATATAAGCTCGGAAATGAGATATTACATTCTGTATTTTCGTATGTTAAAGTTTTATCGTAAGGTAATCGACGTAAGTTCGGGAATGAGATTATTGTGAGATTATAAGCATTATGCTATTTCAAACAAGTGATGAGTAAATTCGTGAAGGTGAGAGGGGAAGCAAGTCAAAGAAAATGAATTTTTGTCCAAGTTTGACATGTTGGGATAAAATACGGCCCGAGCTAAAATACTTTGTATTTATGGACTAGTGCCATACAAGGTACTACATGACCATGATAGTAAGGTGTATAAGGTATGTTAAAAGTGAGTAGTATTTTAAGTAAGTGGAGATAATTGATTAAATGGATAAGAATATTTTTGGGGCTGCCACATGGCATTAAGCTAAGCCAAGTGGCACATAGCATTCTTTTGGCATGACACTTAAACAAGAAGTGTGAGTGGTTTAATTTATCAAGGGATTAACCAGATAACAAAAGTTTCTAGCTTTAAAAAATGAAACAATAGCTACCTTATCACAGAGATAGATAAGCTAGAAATAGTAGCAAATATCCAATTATGTGCAATGCACAAAACAGAAAATTTGTTGACCTTCACTTTCCATAAAATATATGGTCACTTGAATAAGACTAGCAGCGTTGGTTGATTAGCACAACAAAAGGCTCATTTAAGATGTCAAGATGAAGATGGTCATATTCACTAAGTGACGAATGAGCTTCAACAAAGTTCATACAAGGTCCGATTATACGTGAGATGCAATTCTAAGAAAGCACGGTACAATCTTTCTCAAGAATATCATGTGGATTATTCCCTACTTCGATCTACCGTTATGTGTTGTCGCAAATAACGGGTATTAAAGGGATTGTCAAGAGAATCGGTTCAGGTATGTTAAGGCTATCCCTTCTTTCTTTTTGGCATGATCCATACAACACGAACGAAACGAGCAGATGCACAACTTCCATAAATGACTCTATTCATAAAAATACTAGGGGTGTCTATATTCTTGATTCCCCGTGTGTATCATTATTATATCTTCTATTCATGGGTCTCAGAAAAATACGTATTTGATAAAGTTTATCCGACAGGCACATTATTTTTATGACATTCCGAGAAATCTTATTAACGTATTGCTTATGCATTTCATGCATTTATACATATACATTGACCCATGACCAGATGGTGTTATCTACACATATATTATATGTATATGGGATATGGGAAAAGGTTACGACGTTATATACGCACCACCACTTGATCAGCTGGTATACGTTGATGATTTGCCCACAACGGCCGAGATGATATGATGGGATGCCCTCAGAGGCTTGATGATGCTATGAATGCATATATACCTATGCATGGTATGACATTTATACGCATATGCATGACATTATAAAAATGAAATGATTCATAGAGCTATGCAAACGTACATGTCGAGTCTTTTACTCCATATTTCTCTCATGTCTATTATATATTGATTTTCATTCCTTTCATACTCGGTACATTATTTGTACTGACGTCCCTTTTGCTTGGGGATGCTGCATTTCATGCCCGCAGGACCCGATAGATAGGTCGAGAGCCCTCCAAGTAGGCTATCAGCTCAGCGGAAGAGGTTGGTGCGATCCATTTGCTTCGTATTTGCTTGTTTGGTTAGTATGATTTAGACGTGTATTGTTTGGTATGTCGGGTCTCTGTCCCGAACTTTATAAAAATTATGTATCCTTAGAGGCTTCTAGATAAATGTTATGTACGTAAAAGATTGTATGTCCTTGTCGGCCTATGTTCAGTGTACGAGTGGTTATTTTGGTCTTAGAGGCCCATATGTCTTATGTATAAGTTGGTATTACATATTGTATTCTACCTATCTCACGGCAGCCTCTCCGGCTCAGTTATCTATGATAGTATGATACGAAATGATACGTTGTGTTGGTACTCGGTTGAGTAAGGTACCGGGTGCCCTTTCATCATTTTGGATTACTCTATCCCCAATCGGATCCTGATATCCCGTCCTTCTCTTAAACTACACCTGTCAGCCCCCATAAGGCATAACTGAAATGGGTGTGATCAATTGTATATATCTCCGTTACTGTTGAAAGTAACTCAGAATGCTTATATTTCTCGGCTAGAATTGTAAATACTGTTAACCTTCATTAACTGTGTACCTCGTACCCTTTTTCATCTTGCTTCTTTTACTTGCTGAAACTTGTGTCTACCTTCCGATTCTCTTATTCCTTTTTACCGTAAGAGTGGATAGACTTTCTTGTCATAGGGATCCTTATCAATAAGCTTACACATCTTAGTACACACATGATCTGTTGAATACCTCATATTTATCCATCATAAGCATGATGCAAAAATTGAGTTCCTCTGACTCAACTCTTCCACCGCTACATCTCTTACCAACCATCTTTCTAGATAGAGGCATCATCGTATTATTAATAAGATAGAGTTTAGGAAATTGAGTTCTTACAACTGAGCTCTACCACACGATCTAGATTAAGAAGAAAGAGTGACAGTCCTAAATGCTCTGTAGCCTCCTGCTTATAAGTGTGGTGCACAACACACCCGTAAACAACACTCTACTAGACACGACTTGTAGACTCCCTAGGACAGAACTGCTCTGATACCACTTCTATCACGACCCAAACCGATGGGCCGCGACGGGCACCCGGTACCTTACTTAATCGAGTACCAACATAACGTATCTTTTCGTATCATACTATCATAGATAACTGAGCCGGAGAGGCTGCATTGAGATAGGTAGAATACAACATGTAATACCAACTTATACATAAGACATATGGGCCTCTAAGACAAAAATAACCACTCGTACACTGAACATAGGCCGATAAGGCCATACAATCTTTTACGTATATGACATCTATCTACAAGCTTCTAAGAATAAATAATTGTTATAAAGGTCGGGACAGAGCCCCGCCATACCAAATAATACACATCTAAATCATACTAACCAAACAAGCAACTTCGGAGCAAATGGAGCGCACCAACACCTTTCGCTGAGCTGATAGCCTACTTGGAGGACTCTTGACCTGTCTATTGGGACTTGTGGGCATGAAATGCAGCTTCCCTAGGCAAAAGGGACGTCGGTACAAATAATGTACCGAATATGTAAGGAATAAAAATTAGTAAATAGTAGACACGAGAGAAACATGGAGTAAAAGACTCGACATATAAGTCTGAATAGCTCTGTGAATCATTAATATTTACAATATCATGCATATGCGTATAAATGTCATACCATGTATAGGTATATGCGTTCATAACATCATCAAACCTCTGAGGGCATCCCATCATATCATCTCGGCCACTGTGGGCAAAATTATCAACGTATACCAGCTGATCAGGTGGTGGTGCGTATATAACGCCGTAACCTTTTCCCATATCTTATATACATATAATATACGCGTATATAACGCCATCTGATCATGGGTCAATGTACATGTATAAATGAATGAAATGCGTATGAAATACGTTAATAAGATTTCTCAGAATGTCATAAGATCAATATGCCTTTGATTAATATCATGAAATAAACTTTATCAACTTACATATTTTCTGAGACCCATGAACAGATGATAGAATAATAAGACATATGGGGAATCAAGAATATAGACACCCCTAGTATTATATGAATAGAATCATTTATGAAAGTTGCATTTTTGCTCGTTTTATTTGTATTATTTGGATTATGCCAAAAAGAAAGAAGGGATAGCCTTAACATACCTGAACCGGTTCTCTTGACAATTCCTCTAACACACGTTAATTGCGGCAAATCACGTAACGGCGAATCAAAGTAGAGAAATAATCCGTATGATATTCTTGAGAAAGATTGTACCGTACTCCCTTAGAATTGCAAATCCCGTTGCTATTACGTAATATAATCTCGTATGAATTTTTGTCAAAGAAAAATCACGTTGCCGATCTATCTTACTTTGTGAATTTGATCATAATCTTATAAGACTTTCTTTCAAGCTTCATCAGTATATTTGTATTTGAAATTTTCACAAAGTCATAGGCCTTCTTACTTTGAAATTAGAGAAGCCTTCATAAGATTACGAGATAAGAATCATAATCTTAAGCTTTCATCTTTCAACTCAAATATGAGTTGAAGTGTAGATAACATCATCTAACAAATAGGGGAGGTACTGTCCGTTTCATCGTAAATTAGGTTACGGTCGATACATAATAGTTACGACGCTTAAACGATAACGATAATGTCATTTCTCTTATTGTAGACTAAGGAGTCGTGACATTTGCATAGCTTGAGGATGGGAAGTATATACAAAGTATGTGAGGCTATCCCTTTCCTTCTTTTGCATGACTCTGATTGTACATAATGTAACGAATGAGCTTCCAAAGATACTCCACTCTTAGAAGTTAGCAGCACTTATATTATTTCCCTTCTTATGGAACGATTGATGTTGATGTTACTTATCTTATTCTTATGTTATCAATGTTGTTGGTACTTCCTGATTCTTATAAGATTCTTGATGAATAGTTAGTCCTAATAACGTCTACGGAGGATACCGATCTTACGTCACTCCGAAAGGTTCATAATGTGATTCCAATGAGTCCAGCACACATAATATATATGTATCTATTTTACTCTACCGAGCTGCTCTATAGTCGGCCGGGTACGACACCTATTGTGCAACCATTGATCAGTTGGGTTTTACCGATCTCTACATGGCCGGGTATGATTCTACCGAGCCTTAAGATGGTCGAGTACATTTTTACCGAGCCTATTACGGCCGGGTATGATATGATGATGATGATGCCAACAGAGGCGTTCGTTATAAAAGTTTATGTGTATATATATATATATACATATATATATATATATATATGTGTGTGTGTGTGTGTGTGTGTGTGTGTGTGTCATGCATTTCATGTCAGTAGCCCTCAGAGGTTCCCAGATGTTACAGGTTGTATATTCTCTATCCATGTTTACATTACTGTTCTTACTTATGCTTTTCTTCCTTATATACTCGGTACTTTATTCATACTGATGTCCTTTTTATTTGTAGACGATGCATGTCATGGTGCAGGTCCTGATAGATAGGTAGGTGAAGCTCCCCCACCATAGTAGGCTGCCCAGTTCCACGGTTATTGGCGAGATCCCTTCTCTGGACTTACCGTGGTCTTAGTATGAATTTTTGTTATAGACAATATGGGTATGTCGGGGCCCTATTCCAGAAATGTTGCAGCACTTATGTTCCTTTAGAGGCTCATAGACAGGTGTCGGCACATGTATAGTTTGGAATACCTTGTCGGCTGATTTTTGTTGTATAGTCTCTCATGGCAGTGTGGCAGCTCGTACCTTATATATAGTTTCTTGACAGCCTTGTCGTCCCATGTTATGTATGTTCATGCCATTATCTTTCATTGTTGGTTGTTCATGATTCATGTCTACCATTTATATTGATCTAGTCGGCCCTTAAAGATAATAAGGAAGGTTAGATAAAATGTACGTTGGTGCTTGACAAGTATGGCCCGAGTGCTAGTCATGACCTTCCAATTTGGGTTGTAACAAACTTGGTATCAAAGCCAGTTTGTCCTAGCGGTTGTCTATGAGCCGTGTCTAGTACAGTCTTGATTATGGATGTATAGTGCACCATATTTATAATCAGGAGGCTACATGACATCTAGGGTTGTTACCTTCTTCCTGAATCTAGATCGTACGTAGAGTTGAGTCGTAAGTGTTCATATTTAATATTCACCTTTTTTTTCTTTCAGCGATGCCTTCGACTAGGAAGCAAGTGATTAGTAGACGGCTTGATACAGCTGTGGGAGAGGGTACCAGTCAGGTGCCTCCAGCCAGAGCAGGCCAAAATGAGGCTCAAAGCGAAATGTCGTCTCATACCTCATCTACTCCGTCTCATCCAGAGGATATTAGGAGGGACTTAGCACCTCCAGTTCCTGTCCTGCACTACATACCACGATATGCGTAGTGCGGTGTAGTTGTTAACTAGATTAGTAGCTACTCAGGCTCAAAGGCAGAATACAGGGGCTGCTGATAAACCGGTTAGTGCGTGAGTTTGTGATTTTATTAATCTAGACCCTCCAGTGTTTACCGCATCAGATCCCAAGGAGGACCCACAAACCTTTATTGATCAGGTTCGATCAGCTGTGTGGAAGAATTTTCTGAGGCCTTTCTTCGTCACTACTTGCCAGTTGAGATATGACAAGATACAGCTGATAAGTTCTTGAACCTTTGACAAGGTAATATGAGTGTGCGAGAGTATAGTATGTAGTTTGATTCTTTAGCAAGTTATGCTCCCCATATGTTGGTCGAGATGAGCGAAAGGGTGCACCTATTCATGAATGAGTTGGGACCAAATCTGATAAATGAATGTACGACAGCCTCTTTGGTGGAGGGCATGGATATTTCCCGTATTCAGGCTTATGCCCAGACACTAAAGGATCGTAAGCGCCAATAAAGGGCAGATAAGGAGCAGGATAAGGGCCATCATAAGAGGGTGAGATTTGTAGGGTATTCTGATGACTTCAGAGGGTATCAGGCCCCAGTCCTCAAGGAGTTCGGCGCCCCCTATAGCTAGTGCTCCTCCACAGTTTTAGAGGCCTCGGTATGATCGATTTACCTATTCTAGTCCAGGTCAGAGTTCGTGGGTATCAGGCTCACAATATCATAGGGATACTAGTCAGACGAGACCCCCAACACCTCGTTGTCATCAGTGTGGAAAGGCCTACTTCGGACTATGCCATCGAGGTTCTGATGCGTGCTATTCTTGCAGATAGCCTAGCCATATGATGCGGGATTGTCCTAACAGAGGAGGTGGTGATATGGCTCAGCCGACTGGATCTGTGTCTGGTTCTTCCTCATCAGTTCAACCTCTAGCACGAGGTTTTCAGCAGTCGACAGGTCGTGGTAGAGATAGAGGTATAGTGCCAAGTTCGAGTAGTACTCAAAATCGAACCTATGCTCTAGTAGGTTGACAGGATCTCGAGTCGTCTTCGGATGTTGTTACAAGTATATTGTATGTACTTTCTTATGATGTATATGCGCTGATTGATCCAGGATCTACATTATCATACGTTACACCCTTTGTGGCTAATAAGTTTGGCGTTGAACCTGAATTGATAAGTAAACCACTTGCGGTATCTACTCCGATAGGAGATTCTGTGATTGCTAGAAGGGTATATAGAGGTTGCACAGTGATGATTTGTAGTCGTCAAACCTCAGCAAATTTATTTGACATAGAAATGGTTGATTTCGATGTGATAATAGGAATGGACTGGTTAGCCTCGTGCTATGCAAACGTTGATTGTCGTACGAAGATGGTTAGGTTTCAGTTTCCTGGTAAACCCGTCATCGAATGGAAGGGGAACATTGCCACTCCAAAAGGTAGGTTTATTTCTTATCTTAAGGCAAGGGAGATGATCTCAAAAGGTTATATTTATCATCTCGTTTGCGTTAGGGATGCGGAGGCGCTAAACAGCCTACTCTACAATCAATCCCTATGGTCAACAAATTTCCAGACGTTTTACCAGATGAACTCCCACGCCTTCCTCCTGAAAGGGAGATTGAGTTTAGCATTGATGTGTTGCCTGACATTCAACCGATCTCTATCCCTCCATATAGGATGGCCCCGACGGAGTTGCGAGAGTTGAAGGCGCAGTTGAAGGACTTGCTGGATAAGGGATTCATTAGGTATAGCACTTCAACTTGGGGTACGCCAGTCGTGTTCGTGCGGAAAAACGATGGGTCGTTAAGGATATGTATCGATTATCGACAGTTGAATAAGTTTACTATAAAGAACAAGTATCCACTTCCAAGGATTGACGACCTGTTTGACCAACTCCAGGGTGCCAAGTATCTCTCCAAGAATGACTTATGTTTAGGGTATCATTAGGTGAGGGTTAAGGAGAAGGATATTCCAAAGACGACATTCCGGACAAGATATTGGCACTTTGAGTTCTTGGTGATGTCGTTCGGGCTAACAAATGCTCCAGCAACTTTTATGGATCTCATGAATAGTGTATTCATGCCCTATCTTGATGTGTTAATGATCATATTCATTGATGACATTTTGGTGTATTCTCGTTTGGAGGTGGAATATGCGGGCCACTTGCAGATAGTAATACAGACCCTTCAGGATCATAAGTTATATGCTAAGCTCTCCAAATGTGAATTCTAGCTGAACTCAGTAGCATTCCTTAGACATGTGATATTTGATAAGGGTATTAGTGTCGACACTAAGAAGATCGATGTAGTGAAGAATTGGCTGAGACCTACAACACCGTCAAAAGTCTGCAGCTTCCTGGGGCTAGCAGAATATTATAAGCAGTTTGTAGAAGTGTTTTCCTCTATATCAACACCATTGACTAAGTTAACACAGAAAGCTACCAAGTTCCAGTAGTCTGACGCTTGTGAACGTAGTTTTCAGGAGCTAAAGAATCGATTGACATTAGCGCCAGTGCTCACTCTCCCAGAAGGAACAGAAGGTTATGTGGTATATTGTGATGCCTCGGGTATAGGTTTGGGGTGCGTATTGATGCAACGTGGGAAGGTGATTGCTTATGCATCAAGACAATTGAAGAACCATGAAAAGAATTACCCGACTCATGATTTGGAATTGGGTGCAGTAATATATGCTTTAAAGATATGGCGGCACTACTTATACAGCATCTATGTTAACATCTACACAGATCACAAGAGTTTATAATACATCTTCAAGCAGAAGGAGTTGAATTTGAGGCAGCGTAGGTGGCTTGAATTACTGAAAGACTACGATGTCTAGATATTGTACCATCTTGGTAAAGCCAATATCGTGGCAGACGCTCTCAGCCGTAAGTCAATGGGAAGCTTAGTACACATTGAGGCAGGTAGACAAGGGTTGACTAAAGAGCTTCATCAGCTGGCCAATATGAGAATCAGATTGTTAGACTCTAATGATGGAGGTGTTACTGTACAGAATACATCAGAATCATCTTTGGTAGCTGAGGTAAAAGCACGACAATATGAAGATCCTACCTTAGTACGATTGAGAGAGGGCATTCAACAGCATAAGATTACATCTTTTGAGATTGGAGGAGATGGGGCACTAAGATACCAGAGCCGATTATGTGTGCCTAATGTGGCAGGGTTGCGAGAGAAGATTATGATTGAGATTCATCAGTCCCGATATTCCATCCATCCCGGCTCGACAAAGATATATCATGACATTAAAGAGCTGTATTGGTGGGATAACATGAAGAAGTCTATTGCAGAATTTATAGCCTAGTGTCCTAATTGTCAACAAGTAAAGATTGAGCATCAGAAACCCGGTGGATTGATTCAGAATATAGAGACACCGACCTGGAAATGGAATGTGATCAATATGGACTTCATTATTGGATTACCTCGCTCTTATCATAGGTTTGACTTCATCTGGGTGATAGTTGATCGACTTACAAAATCTACCCATATTTTGCCAGTTAGGACAACTTACACGGCAGAAGATTATGCGAAGTTGTATATCAAGGAGATTGTTAGGCTTCATGGTGTGCCAGTATCTATTATATCAGACTGAGGAGCTCAATTTACGACTAACTTTTGGAGTTCTTTTCAGAAGGGTTTAGGCACACAAGTGAATCTCAGCACTGCATGCTATTCGCAGACTAACGGACAGGCTGAACGTACCATTCAGACACTTGAAGATATGTTGTGAGCATGTGTTCTAGATTTCAAGGGGAATTGGGATGACCATTTTCTACTCATAGAATTCGCCTACAATAATAGCTACCGTTCCAGTATTAAAATGGCCCCGTACAAGGCGCTGTACGGGAAGAGATGTATATCACCAGTTGGATGGTTTGAAGTCGGTGAGACAAAATTATATGGGCCAGATTTGATTCACCAAGCCATTGAGAAGGTGAAAGTGATACGAGAGAAACTGATGACGACATAAAGCAGGCAAAAGTCTTATTCCGATGTCCGACGTCATGATTTGGAGTTTGAGGTTAGTGATTGGGTTTTCCTGAGGATCTCACTGATGAAGGGTGTTATGCATTTTGGAAAGAAAGGTAAGTTGAGTCCGCGGTATATCGGGCCATACAAAATTCTTCGACGAATTAGACAAGTTGCTTATGAGTTAGAATTTCCATTTGAATTGGAATTTGTCCACCCGATATTCCATATATCTATGTTGAGGAAATGTATTGGAGACCCTTCTTAGGTCGTCCCTATCAAATATGTACAAGTTACGGAGGATATATCATATGAAGAAGTGCCGGTGGCTATATTAGATCGACGAGTTCACAAGTTGAGAACAAACGATGTAGATTCTATCAAAGTATTATGGAGGAACAAGAATACGGAAGAAATGACATTGGAAGAAGAAGAGGGGATGAAGTCTAAATACCCTTACATGTTCTAGATTTAAGATAACGAGGATGCCGGGGGAACGCAGGACGCATTAGAAGGTGAAACAGCTCTATGAGGTAAGAAATAGCTTGAGAATACTCTTTCTTAATACAAAATGGTGATATGCAGATAATGTACATATCCATAATACTTTGTATAGCCTTGTAAGGCCATATGTTGGGTTTAACTGCTTGCAAGTTTGTCTAGTCTCCATTTTATAGGGGAAACTCAACAGGAAATTTCCATCGGAATCCACGATGAGTTAGACTCCCCATAAACTCTTACATTCGAGGACGAATGTTCCTGGGGGGGAGGGTGTTACAATCTATATTCACGTACGTTAGATCAAGCCGTAAGTTAGTCAGCGTAAATCCGAGAAGTTATTATCTTTGAGATGATAAGAAGTTAATCCTATTGGTCTTAAACGATACAAGGGTGTATAAGAGTGGTTAACAAGTATTAGAAGTTAAACGAATCAAGGATGTTGTAACCCGTATTTTCGGGTAANTTATCTTTGAGATGATAAGAAGTTAATCCTATTGGTCTTAAACGATACAAGGGTGTATAAGAGTGGTTAACAAGTATTAGAAGTTAAACGAATCAAGGATGATGTAACCCGTATTTTCGGGTAAAACTAGAGGTGCTTAATATTCCCCAGAGGTCATGTTTTAATGTATTTAAATCATATAATATCCGTATCATAAATCTTGAAGTCAAACGAGTTATGAAAAAAAAAGTCGACAAAAGTTGTCGCAACTTACGTTCATAATTTTACTTAAACTTTAGGTCAAATATTACTAAGCTTTTCTCCCAATTTACTTGGAATTACGGGGTGATCTACCCACAAAATTGAAGATCTATGAGTCTGATTTCCAACTCATTAAATCGTGTATCGATACGATCTCGGAGTAGAGAGATATTCACGTTTTCGCGAGACTGTGTCAAGCAGCTCTCTATGGGGCCCACATAGGCGGTTGAGACATATGGATATATATAAGACGCCTCAACCCCATTTTAAGTGCATTCTTTTTCAGTATATTAAGAACTTAGAACCCTAAAAACACACTCTCAAGGTTCTCTCATGATCCAAATCCAAACCAAAGGGCAAACAACACAAATCAAGTGCCGGGAATCTCGTGGCACTAGTAAGTTTCTTGTTCTTCTTGTTGTTGCTGATTTTTGTGTTGTTCCAACTCGTGTGGGATGTTGTTTTAAGTGGTTTATGTTCTGTAAAATACTCCCTCAAGTTTTTAATATCAGCCCTAGGTGATTTCAAGTCTTCTAAAGTGATTCTAGTGCCGAAAAACCCTAATTGATTGCTAGTTCGCTTCCTTGTTCTTGTGGTAGCATTGGAGGGATATTTCGTGGTAAATTAAGGTCAAATTGGAGTTGTTATTTCTGTTTAAAGGTAAGGAACCTCTTACCCTACATGTATTTAAGATTATCCAAGTTACGGCTAAGTCGTTGAAGCCAGAACTTGTGAGATATATATTGAAAGGCTTGTTAGTAATGTTGTTGGTTGGTGGACTGTTTTGGGAGGCTCAATATGATTATTATTGATATTGTTTGGGATGTTTGGTGATTGTTTTAACTTGTGGGAAGTCATATAAATAGGGGAGGTACTGTCCGTTTCATCATAAAATAGGTTGTGGTCGATACATAATAGTTACGACGCTTAAACGATAACGATAATGTCATTTCTCTTATTGTAGACTAAGGAGTCGTGACATTTGCATAGATTGAGGTTGGGAAGTATATATAAAGTATGTGAGGCTATCCCTTTCCTTCTTTTGCATGACTCCGATTGTACATAATGTAACGAATGAGCTTCCAAAGATACTCTACTCTTAGAAGTTAGCAGTACTCATATTATTTCCCTTCTTATGAAACGATTGATGTTGATGTTACTTATCTTATTCTTATGTTATCAATGTTGTTGGTACTTCCTGATTATTATAAGATTCTTGATGAAGAGTTAGTCCTAATAACGTCTACAGAGGATACCGACCTTACGTCACTCCGAAAAGTTCAGAATGTGATTCCAATGAGTCCAACACGCATCATATATATGTATCTATTTTACCGAGCCTATTACGGTCGGGCCACTGATCACTGATCAGTTGGGTTTTACCGAGCTCCACGTGGCCGGGTACGATTCTACCGAGCTTTATGATGGTCGGGTACGTTTTTACCGAGCCTATTACGGTCGGGTACGATATGATGATGATGATGCCCACAGAGGCGTATGTTTTAAAAGTTTATGTATATGTATGCGTGTGTGTGTGTGTATATATATATAATGCATTTCATGTCAGTAGCCCTCAGAGGTACCTAGATGTTACAAGTTGTATATTCTCTATCCCGATTTACATTACTATTCTTACTTATGCTTTTCTACCTTACATACTTGGTACTTTATTCGTACTGATGTCCTTTTTATTTGTGGATGCTACATGTCATGCTGCAGGTCTTGATAGACAGGTAGGTGAAGCTCCCCCACCATAGTAGGCTGGCCAGTTCCGCGGTTATTGGCGAGATCCCTTCTCCGGACTTACCATGGTCTTGGTATGCATTTTTTGTTATAGACATTATGGGTATGTCGGGGCCTTGTTCCGGCAATGTTGCAACACTTATGTTCCTTTAGAGGCTCATAGACAGGCATCGACACATGTATAGTTTGGAATGCCTTGTCGGCCGATTTTTGTTGTATAGTCTCTCATGGCAGCGTGGCAGCTCGTACCTTATATATAGTTTCTTGACAGCCTTGTCATTCCATGTTATGTATGTTCATGCCATTATCTTTCATTGTTGGTTGTTCATGATTCATGTCTACCATTTATATTGATCTAGTCGGCCCTTAAAGATAATAAGGAAGGTTAGATAAAATGTACGTTGGTGCTCGGCAAGTATGGCCCGGGTCCTAGTCATGACCCTCCAATTTGGGTCGTGATATTGGTATTGTCCCTTCTTGTCTATATTTTCATCCACGCAATATCTTGTCTATATTGCCGGGGTACGAAGATATTTTCATCCACGCAATATCTCCTCGGCATTGGTACTGTCCCGACTTTAGTAGTGTGTACGCAGGCCTTACCCCTACCTTGCGAGGATTCAGAGGTTGTCTCCTTGACCAATATCCGACAATATCTCCTTGCCGAATGACCCCTTAACCATGTCTTATAACCTGCGATATGCATTCCATAGCATTATCGCCCCAACAACAATTCTCTAGTAAGTCTAAAATCTATTCCCAACTAGTAGGTATTACCTATATATATCTCTCTTTTATTGTGCATTATCTTTAGCTAAGTCTACATTAGTTCCAATAATTTGTAGATCTTTCAAGACAACTTTCTTTCATGTGATTTTAGGTCTATCTTGTCCTCTTTTAATACCTTTCATCACTATAGTTTCACACCTATGGACTGGTACATCTGTAGGTCGACACAAGACATGACCAAACTATCTCAAGCGACCTTTTCTTATATTATCCTCCATGCATGCTACCTGCACCTTCTGGCGGATAAGGTCATTTTTATCTTTTCTAATCCAGTATGATCACACATTCATCTTAGTATTTGTATTTATACAATACTCATTTTGCGGATGTATTGGACTTTAGCAGCCTAACATTCACTAACATATAGCATAGTCGGTGTTGTTACTATTCTATAGAACTTACCTTTCACTTAGGTAGGCATCCTTTTATCACATAATATTTCGGTAGGACTTCTCCATCAATCATCTTGTTTTAATTCTATGAATAACATCTTTATCTACCATTCCATTCTCTTAAAACAATGAGCCTAGATATCTAAATTATTTATATTTTGGTACCCCAAACTAGTCTAATCTGAACTCAAATTCACTCTTCTTATATTGACTAAACTTGCAATGCATGTATTCAGTTAACATCGACTTATCTTAAAACCTTGTGCCTCTTCTAATTTCAAGAATTTGATTAACACCCTCGCTGATTTCGTCAATTAGCACAATTATTAGCAAATAGCACATACCATAGTGTTGGTTAGCTCATCCATAACTAGCGCAAACAAGTAAGGGCTCAATGTCGATCCCTGTGTAGACCTACTACTATGGGAAATTCCTTTGTATCTCTGATCACGCCCAACTCTCGTCCTAAAAAGGATCAGCGATCACTGCAAATATAATCTGGTCTAAAAGTCCGGAGTCGAATCCCACAAAGAACTAAGGCTGCGCTACAACTGTTGACTATCACTAAGAAGACAAGCTCTAACAATTCCTAAGTTACAAATATAAAGATTCTTATGTTTAACTAATTAAATAACAAATTAAAGATGTGAACTAACAACTAAAGATATTGGGGGTTGGAGAAAAGATTAAGGAGGTCTAGAGCTATGATTTTTCCAATTGTCGGAATCCTTCCCGCTACGTCTTCTATTATTTCGCCTAAGTATTCTCTACCGATCGTGAGTACTTTGGGTGTTGTAGCTCTCTCTCGAGCAACTACCACAATTTAATAGACGTATTCTCTCGAACTACGCTAGCTGGCACTAGTTCACCGCTCACTACTATCGCACCAAGGTTTCGTTATCTTTAATCCCGTCTTTAAACCCTCTGTATACACACTAAATAGGCACAGTCAATTGATGGCCATTCAATCAACAACAATAAACACGTAGTTAAACAAGTAGAGAAATCCAACGACTCAATTATATAAAAACATAATAAGAATTCATCCTACAAAAGGTTTCATCAAAACCCTAGATAACAAATTAGCTATTCATAATAGTATGCAAAAGTACAATACTAGAATTCATTACCAATAATGGGAATAGGAAGAAGGAAGTGAAAAACTCGTAGAAGAATTCTTCACCTTACTCCTAGCGTGTTCTTGCCTCCTTAAGTCGAATCCCCTCTCCAAAAACGTCTTCTTTAGGTCGAACTTGCTCTAAAAACATCCTCCCCCCTCTTAGACATGTTTAGGGAGTATTTATAGGCTAGGGTTGAGGTCCTTGAGTCCAAATCTGGGTTGGAAACTTTTAACCCACGACTTTTAATTACCAGGCTATAGACCTGGCAAAGCTAGGCTTATAGCGCGGTCAACCTGGTTATAGACCTCGCGAAGTCTGGTCTGTAGCGCGGTCAAGCTGGCTATAGACCTCGCGAAGCCTGGTCTATAGTAATGTTTGGGTACTTGGCATTTTTGTGCTCTTTTCTTGCATTTTCGTCCTCTTTTTGTGCAACCTTCACTCATTTTTATCTTCCGATGCTCCTACACATAAAACAACATAATTTAGCTCAAACGTCGCATAATGAACCACTAAACTAATAATATGTAAGGCGAGTAATATACTAAAAGTATAGTATTTTGGCCTAACATCACCACCCCACACTTAAAGGTTGCTCGTCCTCTAGTCAACTACTAATTCCTAGAGCACCTTATTTTTGTTTAGCACATCCAAAGCACACCATACCTATGACTATGGTTGATAGCAACAATTAAACTTTAGCATATGCCTTCAACACACTCTTTCCTTTACTCTATGTCATACTTCAAAAATTTATTCAATAATAAGACAACATGCTTATAACAATCATAGCCTCACAAACTGACTCAATATCACAATGCATTCATGGCTTGAACACTTAGCATCATAGAGACATCTAATAATGTCACATATCCCGAAATAATGTTCCCTCACAACAAGAACAAAAGATTAAGTTGAATCCACACAGTCGAATCAAATGCTCAAATATATTTTAAGGACTCATATATATCAAAGAAATTCCTCACTCTCACAAAGAAGTCACATGCTGTCACAACCCAAACTAACCCTTGTCGTGATGGCGCCTATCGTGGAACTAGGCAAGCCGACTCATTTCCAAAACAAACCGATATTTTCATTTTAAAGATAATTTCAATGTTAATTAACATAAAAACCTTCGTAAATGAGTTCAAATCAAAATAAAAGTGCGGAAGGAAAAGCCCGATATTGGGATGTCACTAGTCATGAGCATCTACTACAATCTGTCTAACAATGTCAAGGATAACTCAGCCTGGAAAATAGCTAAATACAACTAGAGGAAGATAAGATGGAGAAGAGCTGGGGCTGTGATTGCCAATCAGCTACCTTGATATCTACGAGAAAACAATCTACAACCAGAACAATCAACAACTGCTACCGTGTCTAGCTACATCTGGATCTGCACACAAGGTGCAGGGAGTAGCGTGAGTACACCAACTCAGTAAGTAACAACAATAAATAAAGACTGAGCAGTAGTGACGAGCAATAAAGCATATAACATTCATATTAAGAAATCTCAGTAAAATACCCCATGCTTTTAAAACCTGGATTTGAATCAAAGTATCTCGTTTAAACCCAGTTTCAGTAAAAAAAAATCCTTTAAGGATATTTTTCAACAGCTTTCAAACAGAAGAAAAATGCAAAGGTGAGCAAAAATGATGAAATCATAAACAGCCCCTCGGGAAAACCTCATAATCACTCTTGCCACTCGGGCATACCTCTCGATCACTCTTGCCACTCGGGCATACCTCACAATCACTCATGCCTCCCAGTCACTCAACACTCGGCACTCGCACTCATTAGATACCTGCGCTCACTGGGGGGTATACAGACTCCAGAGGGGCTCCTTCAGCCCAAGAGCTATAATCTGCACGGACAACTCACGTGCTATAATAATAAAGTATGCTACAGGCGGGTAGCCCCGATCCACACTCATCCTCACAAATTAGGCCCTCGTCCTCACTCAGTCATAAACCTCTCAAGACACTTGGGCATTTCAGTAAAATAGGGCATTCGGCCCGAAATATTTATATGCATCAAAATAGAGTCATAAAACTGAGTTATGCGGTAAACAAGTATAAACATGACTGAGTATAAATTTTCAATCGAAAATAATGAGAGGATAGTAAGAAAAAGCCCCTAAGGGTCCAAACAGCACTGGCCCTAGGCCCGAACATGGCATTCAGCCCAATTTACAGAAACTCTTTCTAAAACATATAAGTATCATATAGTTTCAACAAAATATGAAACTTTACAGTTTCTACAGGATGAACCAAGTCACAATCCCCAACAGTGCACGCCCACATGCCCATCACCTAGCGTGTGCCTCACTCAAAATAGTAGAATGATACAAAAATCCGGGGTTTCGAACCCTCAAGACTAGATTTACAATCGTTACTTACTTCAAGCCGCGAAATTATTATTCTACAATGTCCTTTCCTCGTGAATTGGTCTCCAAACGCCTCGAATTTTGTCATAAATAATTCGTTTCAGTCAATAAAATTCATTGGAATTAATTCCACAAGATAATAATGATTTTCCATAAAAATCCAAATAATAGCTCAAAAATTGCCCGTGGGGCCCACATCTTGGAACTCGACAAAAGCTACAAAATCCGGAAACCCATTCAACCACGAGTCTAACCATACCAATTTTACCAAAATCCGACTCCAACTCGACCCTCAAACCTTCAATTTAAACCAAGAGGGTTTNCAAGAATTCCACAAGAAAAGCTACAAAATTAGACTAAAACCCGAAATTGGCGCAAACCTGGTCCCCGGACGAAATTCGACAAAATTCACAAAACTAGAAAGCTCATTCCCTCACGAACCTAACCATACAAAATTCATCAAAATCCGACATCTTTTGGTCCTTCAAATCCTTAAATTACTCTCCAAATATTCCAAGCCCTAACCCCTCATTTTTACTAATTAAAATGATTAAACAACGGAAAAATCACCATATATACGAGTATTAGGGCTCAAGCAACTTATCTCACTGATAGCCCTTGAATCACCCTTCAAAAATCCCTCCAAAAGCTCCAAAAACCGACTTGAACATGGTAGAAATAAACCAAATTCGCGAAGGGTTCTATTTATGGTTTTTGCCTAGGTTTTTCGCACCTGCGAAAACTTTCACGCTTCTGCGCCACCGCACCTGCGGAAAATCCATCGCAGGTGCGGAACTCACTTAGGTGCCCAGCTTCCGCATCTGCGACCCAAAACCCCGCGCCTGCGAAGGCACACCTGCGCGTTTCCTCCGCTTCTGCGAAGCCTGCCCAGCATCCCCCTTTCCGTATCTGCACCCCAGGTTTTGCACCTGCGGGCTCGTAGATGTGACCTCCAACTCGCACCTGCGCAACCTTCCTAGCCCAGCATTGCTCGCACCTGCGCACTCCCCACGCGCACCAGTTACCTCGCACCTGCGAGGCTTTCTTTTGCAGGTGCGAAAATAGCAGTAGCAGCAGCTTCAACTGCATTTTCCAACTTCGACAAATCCGTTAACCACCCGGAATCACCCCGAGGCCCTCGGGACCTCAACCAAAAATACCAACAAGTCATATATCAACATACTAACTTAGTCGACCCTTCGAATCACTCAAAACCACATCAAATCATCAAATTACCCTCGAATTCAAGCCTAAGAACTTCTAAATTTCTAAATTCGGCAACCGATGCCGAAACCAACCAAACCACGTCCGGATGACCTCAAATTTTGTACACACGTCACAAATGACAATACGAACCTACTCCAACATCCAAAATTCCATTCCGACCCCGATATCAAATTTTTCACTACCGACCGAAATTGCCAAATTTCCAATTTCGCCAATTCAAGCCTAATTCTACCACGGACCTCCAAATCACATTCCGGACGCACTCCTAAGTCCAAAATCACCTAACGGAGCTAACGGAACCATCCGAATTCAAATCCGAGATCGTTTACACATAGATCAATATCTGGTTAACTTTTTCAACTTAAGTTTCTACTTAAAAGACTAAGTGTCTCAATTCACTTTGAACTACTCCGGTCCCGAACCAACTAACCCGATATATAATAATATAGCTGAATAACACAAAAGAGGTAGAAATGGGAAAAACGGGGCTATAACTCTCGAAACGACCGGCCGGGTCATTACATCCTCTCCCTTTTAAACATTCATTCTTCCTCGAACGGGTCTAGAAACATACCTGGAGTCTCGAATAGGCATGGATATCTGCTCCGCATCTCCCGCTCGGTCTCCCAGGTGGCCTCCTCCATGGGCTGACCTCTCCATTGCACCTTTACTGAAGCTATATCCTTTGACCTCATCCTTCGAACCTGCCGATCCAAAATAGCCATCGGCTCCACATCATAAGTCATATCACCCTCCATCTGAACCGTGCTGAAATCCAAAACATGGGACGGATCTCCAATATACTTCTGGAGCATAGAAACATGAAACACTGGATGCACACTCGACAAGCTGGGTGGCAAGGCAAGCTTATAAGCCACCTCTCTTATCCTCTGAAGCACCTCAAAAGGCCCAATAAACCTGGGGCTCAACTTGCCCCTCTTCCCAAACCCCATAACACCCTTCATGGGTGATACCTTCAGCAAAACCTTCTCCCTAACCATAAAAGACACATCACGGACCTTCCTATCCATGTAGCTCTTCTGCCTAGACTGCGCCGTGTGAAGCCGCTCCTGAATCAATTTCACCTTATCTAGTGCGTCCTGGACCAAATCTGTACCTAAGAGTCTAGCCTTACCCGGATCAAACCATCCAACCGGAGATCTACAGCTCCTCCCATATAAAGCCTCATACGAAGCCATCTGAATACTCGACTGATAACTGTTGTTATATGCAAACTCCGCAAGTGGCAGAAACTGGTCCCATGAACCCCCAAAGTTAATGTCACAAGCATGCAACATGTCCTCCAATATCTGAATAGAGCGTTCGGACTGCCCGTCCGTCTGAGGGTGAAAAGTTGTGCTCAACTCAACCTGAGTACCCAATTCTCGCTGCACGACCCTCCAAACCTGCGATGTGAACTGGGTACCCTTACCTGAAATGATGGAAACTGGGACACCATGCAGGCGAATGATCTCTCAGATGCAAATCTCAGCCAACCGCTTTGAAGAGTAAGTAGTACCAACTGGAATGAAGTGCGCGGACTTCTTCAGCTGATCCATAATAACCCAAATAGCGTCGAACTTCCTCGAAGTCCGTGGGAGCCCAACTACCAAGTCCATGGTGATCTGCTTCCACTTCCACTCTGGGATCTCTAATCTCTGAAGCAAGCCACCCGGTCTCTGATGTTCATACTTAACCTGCTGACAGTTGAGACACCGAGCCACAAACCCAACTATATCCTTCTTCATCCGCCTCCACCAATAGTGCTGCCTCAAATCCTGGTACATCTTTATGGCACCCAGATGGATGGAATATCGCGAGTTGTGGGCCTTCTCAAGAATCAACTCTCGAAGCCCATATACATTAGGCACACATATCCGTCCCTGCATTATCAGCACGCTGTCATCACCAATAGTCACATCCCTAGCATCACCTCTCCGAACCCTATCCTGAAAAACGAGCAAGTGGGGGTCGTCATACTGACGCTCCCTGATACGGTCATAAAGAGAAGACCTGGAGACCACACAAGTCAATACCTGACTAGGCTCCGAAATATCCAATATGACAAGCTGGCCCACTAAGGCCTGAACATCCAATGCCAAAGGTCTCTCTGCTGCTGGAAGATATGCTAAACTCCCCAAACTCTCTGCCCGACGACTCAAAGCATTGGCCACCACATTGGCCTTCCCTGGATGGTACAAAATAGTGATATCATAGTCCTTAAGAAGCTCCAACCATCTCCACTGACGCAAATTAAGATCCTTCTGCTTTAATAGATACT
>AWOL01S0031352.1:48193-91607 GCA_000715115.1 Nicotiana otophora
GGGGGGGGGGTGCAACGGACCTTGGCATCTGGTTGATTTATACGAGCTGTGAAGGTTAATATTGTGGATCATCGGACGTTACGACCTATAACTTCGCGCCAAGTGGGGGAGTCCACTATCAATGGATGGATTGCGGGGTCATGTGTTATGTCAGTTTTGGCCTGAAATGTATATATGTGGTACTGAAAGGTTCCCCAAAATTTATACATGTTTAAGGCCTGAGATTTGTAGAGGATAAGGTTGGGACTTGCGGTATGTCCGCCTCCTTAATAATCCTATACTTCAGTACCAAAGGAGTTAGAGAAACAACTTTAAATTTTCAGAAAGTCTACTCAGCGTGGACGTCATGGTTACTGATTGTGGGGTGCTTCGGAGGAAGTACAGTGGTTGACGAGATTCTGGACTATGTGGTTCTTGCTAATATTTTTGTATGGAGCTCTACTTTTGTGATCGTTATTTATAAATAGGGGTAAGGGTTACCCCAAAGAAAAATCGAAGAGTAAGTTAAGAAATGGGTCAGCTCAATAGTGTTGAGTCAACATAACAAAACAAGAAATTGGCCTTGGAAGAGATAATTCTCCACAGGTGTCTGTGGCAAGCCTATAACGAGGGCAGACCAGCCAATGCAACACCGCCCACTTGGCTCAGCTCTCAGAAACACTTTTGAAAGAGTTTGTTCCCGAACTCTCCATAATGCGTGACGCATAGGTTTTGAACGGTTGCGTCAGGCCACTATGACGGTGTCATAATATGCCATCAGGTTCAATAAGTTAGCCCATCATATTCTTACTTTGCTTCCTACAGCCAGAGAGCGAGTCCACAGACTCATTAAAGGACTCAATTATAATCGTAAAATTTTGTATCACTCGCGAGCTATATGCTGATACTTCATTTCCGCTAGTGGTATAAATTGCCAAGATATTAGAACATGTTCGGGATGAGGAAAAAAGAAACTAAGGAGACCAAGACGTCTCGAGATTCTGGGGGGTTCATTGGATTCTACTCTGCAAGTATAAATCATTATGGTGGGGGCTCGAGCAATCGGCTAGCCCAGTCCGCACATCGGATTACTCGGGGTGCTCCAGTAAGTTCTTTTAATGCACCGCCGACATGAGTTTCCTATAATGGTTATTCCAGTTACCTGGCATAGACTCAATATGAGCAGTCAAAATCGCAAAAGGGGTTGTTATGAATATAGTGATACTAGGCACATCATGAGAAAATTGTCCCAAACTTGGGAGAGACATATTTCATCAAAGCACTCAGGCTACGTGCCCCATTGCCCACCCACAAGACCGGTTAGGGGTGGAGGATAGGCGGGTAGAAGGCGTCCTAGAGGTAGCGACCCAGCCGTTGATATATTTGTTTTATGGTATGGTGGAGGTCGCTACATCAGATAGTGTCGTTACAGGTACGGCTTCGATTTAATATAAAGGAATAATTTCCTTAACTTGAGTCAGTTCTGAGTATCGAAACGAGTCCTCCCATTGTGCTCCACTTATGAGTGAGCTTCGTAATTCTATAATCTACTTTATGTGTTTACTCCTGTTGGGAGATTCTATGGAGATAACTACGCCTATCATTCCATGTTGGTCACTAATAAGAGCTGTGAGGCTAAATGTGGCTTTATGTTACCCATTTCGGTAAGTTTTGATGTAATTTTCGGATAATTAATTACAAATTATGAATTATATGCCCTATCTGTGTGGGGTTCATTATGTGTTGTGATTTTGTGTAACCAAAATTATTTAAAAGGAGAAAATGGAAATTTTTGATAGGCACGATGTGCATATTACTTGTGATTTAGAACCGAGGATGAGATCCTCACATTTTAATATAAACTGATATGTTTAAACCGGGCTACGAGTTACAGTGGAAGTTATAAAAGGACAAGATCCTTGTGAGGAAAATTCTTGTGTTTAAGTTCTCCCTTGTGAAATTAAAATTATACTATAGTAATAATAGGGAGTCATGCCTGTTAGGCTTATTTAAAAATTCTTGTTTGAAATTCTCTATGCATACTTGCCAAATTCGTGTTGTAATTATTGAGTTTTAACCTACGAGGTAGGAGCCTGCCCAGGTGGCGTTACATGTAACTCGTTAATTCAGGTAAATAATTATGAGGTCTTCATGCCTCGCATCTCGTTATCAATATTGTGAAGATGTGAAACGAGATTTTTGTTAACATGAAGTTATTTGGCGATTCTATAATTGATTATGAATAACTATAAAGACCAGACTGACCCAGAGGGTGCCCCATTTAGATGGTCAGACGAGTGTCAGTTGAGCTTTCAGAGGCTCAAGACTGCTTTGACTTCGACGCCAGTATTGGTATTACCCACAGGTTCAGGATCGTATATGGTATATTTTGATGTATATCACATTGGGCTTGGTGTAGTGTTAATACAAGATGGCAGCATGATTGCATATGCGTCGCGGCAGTTGAAAGTTCACGAGAATAATTATCTTGTTCATGACTTAGAATTGGCAGCCATTATTCATACGCTCAACATTTGGAGGCATTACCTCCACGGTGTCTCGTGTGAGGTATTTACTGATCATCGTAGCCTTCAGTATCTGTTCAAACAAAAAGATCTTAATTTGAGGCAGAGAAGATGGTTGGAATTGTTGAAAGACTATGATATCACCATTTTGTATCACCCCGGAAAGGCTAATGTGGTGGTCGATGCTTTGAGTAGAAAGGCTGTGAGTATGGGCAGCCTTGCTTATATTTCGGTTGGTGAGAGACCATTGGCTGTAGATGTCCAGACTTTGGCTAATCAGTTCGTGAGGTTAGAAGTTTTAGAACCCAGTTAGGTTCTAGCTTGCACAGTCTCTCGGTCTTCTTTATATGAGCGCATCAGGGAGAGGCAGTATGATGATCCTCATTTACTTGTGCTTAAGGACACGGTATGGCACGGTGACGCCAAGCAGATTGTTGTGGGGGAAGATGGAGTTCTGTGAATGTAGGGTCGTATTTGTATGCCTAATGTTAACGGGTTTCGTGAATTAATTCTTGAAGAGGCACAAAGTTCCAGGTATTCTATTCATCCAGGTGCCGCCAAAATGTATCAAGATTTACGGCAGCATTACTGGTGGAGGAGAATGAAGAAGGATATAGTTGCATATGTAGCTCGGTGTCTAAATTGTCAGCAAGTCAGGTACGAGCATAAGAGACCTGGCAGTTTGCTTCAGAAGTTAGAAATTCCTGAGTAGAAGTGGGAGCGTATCACTATGGATTTTGTTGTTGGACTCCCAAGGACTCAGAGAAAATTTGACGCAGTTTGGGTCATTATGGATAGGTTGACCAAGTCAGCACATTTCATTCCAGTGGCAGTTACCTATTCTTCAGAGCGGTTAGCTGGAATTTACATTCGTGAGATTATCTGTCTTCACGGTGTGCCCGTGTCTATTATTTCAGATCGAGGTATGTAATTTACCTCACACTTATGGAGGGTTGTACAGTGTGAATTAGGCACACGGGTTAAGTTGAGTACAACATTTCATCCACAGACAGACGGACAGTGAGAGCGCACCATTCAGATATACTTCATGCTTGTGTTATAGACTTTGGAGGTTCTTGGGATCAATTCTTGCCACTTGCGGAGTTTGCTTATAATAATAGCTACCAGTCGAGCATTCAGATGGTTCCATATGAGGCATTATACGGAAGGCGATATCGTTCGCCAGTTGGCTGGTTTGAACTGGGAGAGTCTCGGTTGTTGGGTACCGATTTGGTACAGGATGCCTTGGAATAGGTCAAGATTATTCAGGATCGACTTCGCATAGCTCAGTCTAGGCAAAAGAGTTATGCCGACCGTAAAGTTCGTGATATTGCGTTCATGGTTGGAGAAAGAATATTGCTTCGGGTTTCACCTATGAAAGGTGTAATGAGGTTCGAAAAGAAGGGCAAGTTGAGCCCTAGGTATATCAGACCCTTTGAAATTCTTGAAAGGGTGGGTGAAGTAGCCTACAAGCTTGCATTACCACCTAGTTTATCAACGGTTCATCCGGTGTTCCATGTGTCTACGCTCCGGAAATATCATGGTGATCCGTCCCATGAGTTAGATTTCAGCTCAATCCAATTGGACAAAGATTTGACTTATGAGGAGGAGCCGGTAGCTATTCTAGCCCGGCAGGTCCTACAGTTGAGGTCTAAGAGTTATCCTTCAGTTCGGGTGCACTGGAGAGGTCAGCCGGCAGAGGCATCTACCTAGGAGTCCGAGTCGGACATGCATAGTAAATATCCACACTTATTCACCGGCTCAGGTACTTTTTCTAACTTCGTTCGAGGACGAACGTTTATTTTAGAGGTGGAGAATGTGATGATCCAAAATGTCATCTTTAAATTTAATAATTAATTCTGTATTCTAAGACCTCGAAAAGTACATTTATCATTCCTCGACTTACGTGTGCAGTCCGTAAATTTTTTCAGAAAGTTTTGTGTGAAAAATGGATTAAAATGTGAAATAGAGCTTTAAAACTCAACCGAGTTGACTTTGGTCAACATTTTAAGCAACCGGACTCGGATCAGTGTTTTGGTATTTCCGGTAGGTCCACATCGTGATTTGAGACTTGAGAGTATGCCCGGAATCAAATTCCGAGTTCCCTAGCCCGAGATATGGAATTTTGATGAAACATTAAAAGTTTGAAAGCTCAATAATTTTTAAGACTTTACTAATGTTGGATTTATTGACACCAGGTCTGTATTTTAGTTCCAGAGCCCGGTATAGGTCCACTATAATATTTATGACTTGTCTGTCGAATTTGGTGAGAAACAGAGTTGATTTGATGTGATTCGGACGTCCGGTTGCGAAAATATAAGTTTTAAAGTTTTCTTGATAATTCCCTTTGATTTGATGCTCGATTCGTAGTTCTAGGTGTTATGTTGGCGATTTGATCACGCGAGCAAGTTCGTATAATGTTTTAAGACTAAGATGCATATTTGGTTTGGAGCCCCGAGGGCTCGGGTTGGTTTCGGGTGGTTAACGGATCATTTGTGGACTTGGAAAAAACTGCAGAAATCTGCTTCTGGTATCCTTCTTCGCGTTCGCGAAGAAGAAATTGGAGACAGACGGAATTGTGCTTCGCATTCGCGACAGAGGGAACATGTTCGCGAAGGGTCAAAGTGCAAACCTTCGCATTCGCGATCGAAGCCTCATGCTCGCGAAGGGGAAATGACCGGAGAGGAATTTTGCCTTCGCGTTCGCGAAGGGCATCTCGCATTCGCGAAGTCCAAGCCAGGCAAGCATCGCGTTCGCGAGGTAGCCCTCGCATTCGCGAAGAGTAAAATAGGACAGCAGAAATTTGTGCTTCGCGAACACGAGGCACTGACCGCGTTCGCGAAGGGTAAAAATCCGAGAATCAAAACATAAGTTCTGAAAAATGGGATTCGTCCCATTTTCAACCATTTTCCATTTCTGAGCTCGGGTAAGGCGATTCTTGGGCGATTGTCACGGAAAAATATTGGGGTAAGTGTTCCTTATCCTATATTGATTAGGATCGGAATTGTATAATTTTTATATGGTTGGACTCGTCTCGGAATGGGTGTTCGGATTTTTCGAGATTTGAGACATGGGCCCCACTGTCAATCTTTAAAGTGAATTTCGAATTTTATCCGGAAAATTAGTAAATTCATATGGAATTAATTCATATGATTCGTATTGAGTATATCGAATTATTTGTGAGTAGATTTGACGCTTTTGGAGAGAAATTCAAAAGGAAAAGCTGTGGTCGAGTAATTGATTGAAATTGCAAAGTGAGGTAAGTGTCGTGGTTAACCTTGACTTAAGGGAATAGAACCCTTAAATTATTTGTTATGTGAGATGCATGTGAATCACGTATATGCAAGGTGACGAGTGTACGTAGTCAAATTAATTATTTGCATAATTACTTGAAAAATCATAAATTATTTTAAATCATGAATGAATTATTATATTAATTATTTCACTCACATTCCTTATCATATATTATTTCTTGAATTCCTGTAATAATTTTTACATGCTTATTTGACTTATGTGTCTTAATTTCTATTTGACATTTAGCATATTAAATATTAAACTACCTATTTTCTCCACGATTTTTACAATTAATTGCTAACTGCCATTGTTTGTTCATAAATAAATTTTAATTATTGTGTGCCTTGATGCTTAATAGTTTCTCATTGGACGTGGTATTTAATGGAGTACTTTTTATTATATTTATGAGCTGTTTAAAGTTATATTGGGGGAACGGGTTGTACGCCGCAGTAGGAATGAAGGTAAATATATGTATATTTGGGGATTGGATTGCACGCCGCAATAGGAAAGAAGGTAAATATATTTATATTTGGGGATTGGATTGCACGCCGCAATAGACTTATTAAAAGTCCATATTGGGGGATTGGATTGCACGCTGCAACAGACTTATTAAAAGTCCATATTGGGGGAGCGGTTTGCATGCTACAATGGAAATTGGCTGAATTAATAATTGGTTATGACTGCTGAGTTGGCTTCAACCATTAGAAATGAGTTACCTGATTTAATTCAATTATTGTTGTTGTTACTATTATCGCGTACAGGTTAATGTGAGTGACCTGCCTTAGCCTCGTCACTACTTCGTCGAGATTAGGCTCAGCACTTACCAGTACATAGGGTCGGTTGTACTAATACTACACTCTGCACTTCTTGTACAGATTTCGGAGTTGGTCCTAGTGGCGTACCATAGACTTGCTCGGATTTCAGCTACTCAGAGGAGACTTGAGGTATAACTGCACAGCGTCCGTAGTTCTGAAGTCCCCGTCTATCTTACTTTAGCTATGTGTTTGTTTCCAGACAGCTTTATTTTATTCAGACCTTTATTTATATTATTCTAGAAGCTCGTACACTTGTGACACCAAATTCTGGGATGGTATCTAGACTCCGTTATTTTTATAGATTATTCACTACATTTCAGACTTTACTTTCGCAATTATTTTTTTGTTATTAATAAATTTAAAAATTTGTTTTAAAATGGATTATATTATTCTAACGTTGGCTTGCCTGGCAAGTGAAATGTTAGGCTCCATCACGGTCCCGAAGGTGGGAATATCGGGTCATGACAGTGCACTTTTGGTTTAGAGCCCCGAGGGCTCGGGTGAGTTTCGGATAGGCTACCGGATGATTTGAACTTAGAAAGTTTGCTAGTTTTCACTTCTGCTTGTTTCTGGTGTTTCCTTCTTCGCGGTCGCGAATATACTCCCGCGGTCGCGAAGGGTAAAATGGGCTGGGGGAGGTTTTGTTATATGCGAATATGGAGCATTGGTGGGCCTGCTCTACGCGAACGTGACCAGCCACATGCGAACGCGTAGCGTTAGATAGCCGGGGCAGGGGATTTAAGGTAACTTTACGCGAATGTGAGCCCAGTCTCGCAAACGCGGAGGTGAGGCGGGCTAGACCTTCGCGAATGCGTGGAGTTACTCGTGATCGCGTAAGCCAGTTGGGCCATGCTCTTCGCGAACGCGTCAGGTTTCACGCGAACGCGATGAACACCTGACGTAGTGACTTAAAACAGTCCCAATTACGGGATTTTGCCATTATTTCAAAATTTTCAAAACTAGAAGACCTAGAGGTGATTTTCCTAAAAGGTTTTCTTCTCCAATTTGTTGGTAAGTGATTCTAACCTACTTTGTTTCAATTACCCATTACATTTTATGAGTTTTCAACCTAAAATCTAGGATTTTCATGGTGGAAATTGGGGGTTTGGGTAGAATTAGGGATTTTTGCAAAATTGGAATTTAGATCTCGAATTGAGGTCGGCATTCGAAATAAATTATATAATCGGGCTCGGGGGTGAATGGGGGAATGGATATTTGTCCGGACCTCGGGTTTCGACCAAGCGGGCTCGAGGTCGATTTTTGACCTTTCGAAGAAAAGTTTGGAAAATCTAAATTTATACATTGTAATTGATTTCTTTAGCAATATTTGATATTATTGAGTCATTTGTGGATAGATACGAGTGGTTTGGAATTGAATTCTAGAGGAAAAGCGGTAATTGAGCATTGAGTGGCCTTTGGAGCGAGGCAAGTGTTGTGTCTAACCTTGACTTGAGGGAATATGACTTGTTTGTCTATTTGCTACATGTTTAAATGTTGGGAAACAACATATATGTGAGGTGGCGAGTACTTATGCATTGTGGTCGGGTTAAAGCATGCGAGCGGGGCTTGGTTTCTTGCAATTATTACTTCTTTTGTTCATGCTATCCATGTTTAGACTAGTATTATTAAATTGATCGTTCTTATCATGTTTACGGATATTCTGGTGATAATTGAGTATTGATTTCGAAGTTGAGGTTGATATTGTGGAACCAAATGTTGAAGTAAAGCTTGTACTTATTATTCTATCCCCCTGTTGTTATGTGTTCATTGCATTATGGTAAGGAAGAGTGTTAATGCACGAAGGGTGATGCCGTGCCATATTGTGAGTGTTAATGCACGAAGGGTGATGCCGTGCCATGTTGTGAGTGTTAATGCATGAAGGGTAATGCCGTTACATATTATGAGAGTTAATGCACGAAGGGTGATGTCGTGTCGTTTCTATTGATTTTATGGTCCGGTTGAGAGTAAAGGCACGAAGGGTGATGCCGTACATTTTTCCTTTACTATGTTTAATGGCTCTTATTGATTCATAGCATGACTGTTCAAGTTACCATTCTGCTGCAGTTCTCTATCTCGTATTTCCCTCAGCATGGTTCCCCTCCCAATAGTATATGTTTAGCTGTTACTGTTGTTTTGTTGTACATATACTGTTATCTGCACAGGTTTATTATGTGGGTGTCTTGTCATAGCCTCGTCATTACTTCGTCGAGGTTAGGCTCAACACTTACCAGTACATGGGGTCGGTTATACTGATACTGCACTCTGTACTTCTTGTGCAGATTTTCGTACCGGCCCTAGCTGATCGTGAGTCTTAGCAGCTTTGATTTGCTGTTAGGAGACCCAAGGTAGATCTGCAGGCGTCCGCAGACCCAGGAGTCTCTTCCTATTTTTATCATTTACTGTTTTCTTACTTCAAAACAGTATATTTTCCTTTTCACACTCTATTTGTAGTAAATCATAGTAGCTCGTGAGCTGTGACTCCAGATCTGGGTGGTAGTAATTAATGAATTTTTTTTATATTATTCTGCACTCGCTGTATTTCATTTTAGCTTATTTGTTGTCATTTACTGATTTGAATAAGAATTGGCTTAATAATTCTGTAACGTCGGCTTGCCTAGCAAGTAGAATGTTACACTCCATCACGGTCCCGGCGGTGGGAATTCCGGGTCGTGACATGTTGGTATCAGAGCACTAGGTTGCCTAGGTCTCACAATTCAGGAGCGAGCTTATTAGAGTCTAGGGGATTGGTACAGAGACGTCTGTACTTATCTCCCAGAGGCTATGAAGTTTAGGAACAAATTTCACTTTTATTCTTCTCTGTCGTGCGATTTGTTCTCACAATGCTAATTGAACTCTTCTACTCTTATTCTCTCGTAGATGGCGAGAACACGTACCGCATATTCAGCCGAGTAGCAGCCAAAGCCTCCAGTGGTATCTCCTATGGGGGCAGAGGTCGAGGCCGAGGCCGTGCAAGAGGCAGGGGCAGGGCTCAGCCCAGAGCCTGAGCAGCAGCACCAGAGATGGAGCCTCAGGTAGAGTTTGATGAGGAGGTTCTAGCCCGGGCTGTGCCTGTCGGACCAGCTCAGGTTTCGGAGGGGTTCATTTTCACCCCAGTGCTTCAGGACGCTTTTGGTCCGTTTGGTGGGCTTTATGGAGAGTGTGGCCTAGACTAGCGCATTTCCCATTGCACCAGCCATCTCTCAGGCTGGAGGAAGAGCCCAGACTCCTGCTACTCACACACCGGAGCAGATGGCTCCCCAGTATCAGACTCCAGCCGCTCATCCAGTCGGAGTAGTTCAGCCGGTTATTGTAGCACAGACCGGTAATGGGTCAGTTATGTCTTCTGAGGATTTATAGAGATTGAACAGGTTTACCAAGATCTTTTCTGTTCACTTCTGTGGTGCACCTTCTGAGGACCCACAATATTATCTTGACAGCTGTCATGAGGTGCTACGGAACATGGTTATAGTGGAGACCAATGGGGTGGAGTTTGCTGCATTTCAGATGACTGGTTCCGCCAAGAAATGGTGGAGAGATTATTTGCTGACCAGACCAGCGGGGTCACCTGATCTTACTTGGGACCAGTTCTCTCAGCTCTTTCTAGAGAAGTTTCTCCCTATCACACAGAGAGAGGAGCACCGTCGTCAGTTCGAGTGTCTCCAGCAGGGCAGTATGACGGTTACTCATTATGAGACACGTTTTGTGGATTTGGCCCGTCATGCTCTTCTTCTGCTTCCTACCGAGAGAGAGAGGGTAAGGAGGTTTATCGACGGACTTGCTCAGCCTATCAGATTGCAGATGGCTAAGAAGACTAGGAGTGAGATTTCTTTTCATGCGGCTGCCAATGTCGCCAGGCGAGTCGAGATGGTTCTTGCTCAGGGAGGTCAGGGGTCTGACAAGAGACCACATTATTCCGAGGGATTCAGTGGTGCTTCACCTGGAGGCAGGGGTACTTTTGGTAGAGGCCATCCTCCCAGGCCATTTCATTCAGCACTCCAGGCATCCCACGGTGCCTCAGATAGTCGTGGCCCTCATATGACTTATTCCGACCAGCTCTCCTATAGTGCACCACCAGCTCCTATTAGTGCACCCTCGCTCCAGAGTTTTCAGGGTGGTTACTCAGGTCGATAGGGTCAGTTTTAGGGTCAGCAGTCACAGCAGCCGAGGTCCTGTTATATTTGTGGTGATCCGAGGCACATTACTAGATTTTGCCCTCGGGCATCGGGCAGTTCACAGCATCAGGGTTCTCGTGCCATAGTTCCGCACCAGTTGCTGCACCACCTGCTCAGCCAGCTAGAGGCAGGGGTCAGGTAGCCAGAGGTGGAGGCCAGACTGTTAGAGGGGGAGGTCAGGCCATTAGAGGTGGAGGCCAACCAGCTAAAGGCCGTCCTAGGGATGTAGTTCAGGGTGGTGGGGCCCAGCCCCTGATGTTATGCTTTTCCAGCCAGGCCTGAGGCTGAGTCATCCGATACTGTTATTATAGGTACTGATTCAGTTTGCAGTAGAGATGCTTCAGTTCTATTTGATCCGGGATCTACTTACTCCTATGTGTCATCCTATGTTGCTTCATATTTGGTTGTGCCTCGTGATTCTTTGAGTGCTCCTGTGTATGTGTCCACACATGTGGGAGATGCTATTGTTGTAGATTGTGTTTATGGTTCATGTGTAGTCACCATTGGGAGTCTTGAGACTAGTGTAGACCTTCTACTTCTCGATATGGTTGATTTCGATGTCATCTTGGGTATAGATTGGTTGTCACCTTATCACGCTATATTGGATTGTCACGCCAAGACGGTGACCTTAGCCTTGCCGGGGTTGCCTCGATTAGAGTAGAGAGGGACTTCTGGCTATTCTACCAGCAGGGTTATCTCTTATGCGAAGGCTCGGCATATGGTCGAGAAGGGGTGTCTAGCTTATTTGGCTTATGTCTGCGATTCTAGTACGGAGGTTCCTTCCATGGATTCAGTGCTAGTTGTTCGTGAGTTTCCGGAGGTGTTTCCTGCAGACCTGTCGGGGATCCCACCCGACAGGGATATTGATTTTTGTATTGACTTGGCTCCGGGTACTCAGCCCATTTCTATTTCGCCATACCATATGGCCCCGACAGAGTTGAAAGAATTGAAGGAACAATTGCAATACTTGCTTTATAAGGGCTTCATTAGACCTGGTGTTTCACCCTGGAGTGCACCTGTGTTGTTTGTGAAGAAGAAGGATGGGTCGATGAGGATGTGCATAGATTATCAACAGTTGAACAAAGTCACCATCAAGAACAAGTATCCATTGTCAAGGATTGATGATTTATTTGATCAGCTTTAGGGTGCCAAGGTATTTTCGAAGATTGATTTGAGATCTGGCTACCATCAGTTGAGGATTAGGGCATCTGATGTCCCTAAGATAGCTTTTCGGACTCGTTACGGGCATTATGAGTTTCTAGTGATGTCATTTGGGCTGACAAATGCCCCGACAACATTTATGGATTTGATGAACCGAGTGTTCAAGCCCTATCTGGATTCCTTTGTGATCGTGTTTATTGATGATATCTTGATCTACTCCCGCAGTCGAGAGGAGCATGGGCAGCATCTCAGGATTGTACTTCAGACGCTGAGAGACAACCAGTTATATGCCAAGCTTTCAAAATGCAAGTTTTTGTTGAGCTCAGTCGCTTTCTTAGGGCACGTTGTATAGGTATAGGGCATTCAGGTGGATCCTAAGAAGACTAAGGCAGCTCAGAACTGGCTTNGTACTTCAGACTCTGAAAGCCAGCTAGTTGTATGCGAAATTTTCAAAGTGCGAGTTTTGGTTGGGTTCAGTTGCTTTCTTGGGGCACGTTGTATCAGCAAAGGGCATTCAGATAGATCCTATGAAGATTGAGGCAGTTCAGAACTGGCCTAGACCCACTTCAGCTATGGAGATCAGGAGTTTCTTGGGTTTGGCGGGCTATTACTGTCCATTTGTGGAGGGGTTTTCATCTATAGTAGCCCCATTGACCAGGTTGACCCAGAAGGGTGCCCCGTTCAGATGGTCAGACGAGTGTGAGGCGAGTTTTCAGAAGCTCAAGAATGCTTTGACTACAACACCGGTGTTGGTGTTGCCTACAGGTTCAGCGTCACGGTAGTTGAAGGTTCATGAGAAGAATTACCATGTCCATGACTTAGAGTTGGCAGTCATTGTTCATGCGCTGAAGATTTGGAGGCACTATCTTTACGGTGAGTTGTGTAAGGTTTTCACGGATCATCGGAGCCTTCAGTATTTGTTCAAGCAAAAGGATCTCAATTTGAGGCAGAGAAGGTGGTTGGAGCTATTGAAAGACTATGATATCACTATTTTGTACCACCCCGGGAAGGCCAATGTGGTGGCCGATGCATTGAGTGGAAAGGCAGCGAGTATGGATAGCCTTGCATTCATTCCAGTCGGTGAGAGGACGCTTGCATCAGATGTTCAGACTTTAGCCAACCAGTTTGTGAGGTTGGATATTTCAGAGTCCAGCCATGTTCTAGCTTGTACAGTCGCTAAGTCTTCCTTGTTTGAGCGTATCAGAGAGCGGCACTATGGCGACCCTTATTTGTTAGTCCTTAGGAACATAGTGTGGCACAGTGGTGCCAAGCAGGTTACTATTGGAAATGACAGAGTTTTGAGGATGCAGGGTCATGTTTGTATGCCTAATGTAGATGAACTTCGTGAGTTGATTCTTGAGGAGGCTCACAGTTCCTGGTATTCTATTCATCCGGGCGCCGCCAAGATGTATCAGGACTTGCGGCACCATTATTGGTGGAGGAGGATGAAGAAAGATATAGTTGCTTATGTAGCCCAGTGTCTAAATTGTCAGCAAGTAAAGTATGAGCATTAGAGACCTAGTGGTTTGCTTCAGAAGATAGAGATTCCTGAGTGGAAGTGGGAGCGTATCACTATGGATTTCGTTGTTGGACTCCCACGGACTCAGAGGAAGTTTGATGCAGTTTGGGTCATTATGGACAGGATGACTAAGTCAGCGCATTTCATTCATGTGGCAGTTACCTATTCTTCGGAGCAGTTGGCAGAGATTTACATCCGCGAGATCATTCGTCTCCATGGTGTGCCCATGTCTATCATTTCTAATCGAGGTGCGCAGTTTACCTTACACTTTTGGAGAGCAGTACAACGTGAGTTGGGCACGTGGGTTGAGTTGAGCACAGCGTTTCATCCTCGGACGGACGGGCAGTCCAAGCGCACTATTCAGATCTTGGAGGATATGTTCCGTGCATGTGTTATAGACTTCAGAGGATCGTGGGATCAGTTCTTGCCCCTTGCAGAGTTTGTCTACAACAACAGCTACCAGTCGAGCATTCAAATGGATCCCTATGAGGCATTATACGGTAGGCGGTGCCGGTCGCCAGTTAGGTGGTTCGAGCCTGGGGAGGCTCGGTTGTTAGATACAGATCTAGTACAGGGATGCCTTGGATAAGGTCAAGATTATTCAGGATCGACTTTGCACAGCTCAGTCCAGGCAGAAGAATTATGACAACCGTAGAGTTTGTGATGTTGCATTGATGGTCGGAGAGAGATTGTTGCTTCGGGTATCACACATGAAGGGTGTAATGAGATTCGGAAAGAAGGGCAAGTTGAGCCTAGGTATATCGGGCCCTTTGAGATTCTGGAGAGAGTGGGCGAGGTGGCTTACAGACTCGCATTGCCACCTAGTTTAGCAGTTGTTCATCCGGTATTCCATTTGTCTATGCTCCAGAAGTATCACGGCGATCCGTCCCATGTGTTAGATTTCAGCTCTGTCCAGTTGGACAAGGATTTGACTTACGAGGAGGAGCCGGTGGCAATTCTAGCCTGACAGGTTCGACAGCTAAGGTCTAAGAGTTATCCTTCAGTTCGAGTATAGTGGAGAGGTCAGCCCGTTGAGGCAGCTACTTGGGAGTCCGAGTCGGACATGCGGAGTAGATATCCACATCTTTTCACCAGTCTAAGTACTTTTCTATGTCCGTTCGAGGACGAACGGTTATTTTAGAGGTGGAGAATGTGATGACCCGATAGGTCATCTTGTATTTTAAAACCTAATTATGTGATCTGAATCCTTAAAAATCCCATTTTTACCCTCCTCAAGTTACGTGCGCGGTCCGGCATGTTTCCGGAAAGCTTTTATGTTAAAAACTGTGAAAACTATGAAATATTTCTTTGAAAATCATTTGAGTTGACTTTGGTCAACATTTTGAGTAAACGAATCCGGATCCGTATTTTGAAGGTTCCGGTAGGTCCGTATCATAATTTGGGACTTAGGCATATGCCCGGAATCGAATTCTGAGGTCCCTAGCTCGAGATATGAAATTTTGATGAAAATTTAAAAGTTTGAAAGTTTAATGATTTTAAGAATTTACTGATGTTTGGTTTTGTTGATATCGAGCTCGTATTTTAGTTCTGGAGCCCGGTACAGGTCCACTATAATATTTATTACTTGTCTGTCAAATTTGGCGAGAAACGGAGTTGATTTGACGTGATTCGGATGTTCGATTGTGAAAATAGAAGTTTTTAAGTTTTCTTAAAAAATTTATTCGATTTGGTGTCCGATTCGTAGTTCTAGGTGTTATTTTGGCGATTTGATCACGCGAGCAAGTTCGTATAATATTTTTGGACTTGTGTGCACTTTTGGTTTAGAGCCCCGAGAGCTCGAGTGAGTTTCGGATAGCCTACGAGATGATTTGAACTTAGAAAGTTTGCTGGTTTTCACTTCTGCTGGTTTCTAGTGTTTCCGTCTTTGCGGCGGCGAAGGCTAAAATGGGCTGTGGGGGGAGGGGGGGTTGTTGTACGCGAACGTGAAAGCTTGGTCGCGAACGGGGAGCATTAAGGGGCCTGCTCTATGCGAACGCGACCAGCCACACGCGAACGCGTAGCGTTAGATAGCCGGAGCAGGGGAGTTGAGGTAACTCTACGCGAACGCGAGCCCAGTCTCGCGAACGCGGAGGTGAGGCAGGCTAGACCTTCGCGAACGCATGGAGTTACTCGCGATCGTGTAAGCCAGTCTCGCGAACGCGATGAACACCTGACGCGAGTGACTTAAAACAATCAAAATTATAGGATTTTGCCATTCTTTCAAAAATTTCAAAACTAGAAAACCTAGAGGCGATTTTCCTAAAAGATGTTCTTCCCCAATTTGTTGGCAAGTGATTCTAACCTAATTTCTTTCAATTACCCATTATGTTTTTTGAGTTTTCAACCTAAAATCTAGGATTTTCATGGTGGAAATTGGGGGTTTGGGTAGAATTAGGGATTTTTGCATAATTAGAATTTAGACCTCGAATTGAGGTCAGAATTCGAAATAAATTATATAATCGGACTCGGAGGTGAATGAGTGAATGGAGTTTTATGTGGACCTCAGGTTTCGACCAAGCAGGCCCGAGGTCAATTTTTGACCTTTCGAAGAAAAGTTTGGGGAATCTAAATTTATGCATTGTAATTGATTTCTTTAGCAATATTTGATATTACTGAGTCATTTGTGGATAGATACGAGTGGTTTGGAATTGTATTCTAGAGGAAAAGCGGTAATTGAGCATTGAGTGGCCTTTGGAGCGAGGTAAGTGTTGTGTCTAACCTTGACTTGAGGGAATATGACTTGTTTGTCTATTTGCTACATGATTAAATGTTGGGAAACAATGTATATGTGAGATGGCGAGTACTTATGCATTGTGTTCGGGTTAAAGCATGCGGGCGGGGCTTGGTTTCTTGCAATTATAGCTTCGTTTGTTCATGCTATCCATGTTTAGACTAGTATTGTTAAATTGATCATTCTTATCATGTTTGCGGATCTTCTGGTGATAATTGAGTATTGATTTCAAAGTTGAGGTTGATATTGTGGAACTAAATGTTGAAGTAAAGCTTGTACTTGTTATTCTATCTCCCTGTTGTTATTTGTTCACTGTATTATGGTAAGGAAGAGTGTTAATGCACGAAGGGTAATGCCGTGCCATATTGTGAGTGTTAATGCATGAAGGGTGATACCGTGCCATGTTATGAGTGTTAATGCACGAAGGGTAATGTCGTGCCATATTATGAGAGTTAATGCACGAAGGGTGATGTCGTGTTGTGTCTATTGATTTTATGGTGAGGTTGAGAGTAAAAGCATGAAGGGTGATGCCTTGCATTTTTCCTTTACTGTATTTAATGGTTCTTATTGATCATAGCATGACTGTTCAAGTTACCATTCTGCTGCAGTTCTCTATCTCGTATTTCTCTCAGCATGTTTTCCCTCCCAATAGTACATGTTTAGCTGTTACTGTTGTTTTCTTGTACATATACTGCTATCTGCACAGGTTTAAAATGTGGGTGTCATGTCATAGCATCGTCACTACTTCGTCGAGGTTAGGCTCAACACTTACAAGTACATAGGGTCGGTTGTACTGATACTGCACTCTGCACTTCTTGTGCAGATTTTGGTACCGGTCCTAGCTGATCGTGAGGCTTAGCAGCTGGGATTTGCTGTCAGGAGACCCAATGTAGATCTACATGCGTCCGCAGACCCTGGAGTCTCTTCCTAGTTTTATCATTTACTGTTTCCTTACTTCAAAACAATGTATTTTTCCTTTTCAGACTCTGTTTGTAGTAAATCATAATAGCTCGTGAGTTGTGACTCCAGATCCAGGTGGTAGTAATTAATGAATTTTTTTTTATATTATTCTTCACTCGCTATATTTTATTTTACCTTATTTTTTGTCATTTACTTATTTGAATAAGAATTGGCTTAATAATTCTCTAACGTCGGCTTGCCTAGCAAGTGGAATGTTAGGCGTCATCACGGTCCCGGCGGTATGTTAGGCGTCATCACGGTCCCGGCGGTATGTTAGGCGTCATCACGGTCCCGGCGGTGGAAATTCTGGGTCGTGACACGTATATTCTCATTTTCCTCTATTACTCGATCGAGAACTTTCCTTTTTGAAGTACTACTACCAAGTACCAAGATTAAAGGAATAATTTCAACTTTGTATAACTTGCATAAATATTTTGAAAATATTACCTCTTTGATTGAAAATATTTATTTAGTTGATTGTATATAACCAAAAATAAAGGAATATTAATCAAATGCCTATTAAATATTAAATATTTTGAAAAAGGTTACCTCTTTAGTTAAAAATGTTTATTTAGCTGATTGTATATAACCAATATATAATTTAAAGTTGTTTAGTTTATTTTTGTTTTATTGTGTTAGTTGAAATTGTGGTTTGAGCTTAAAGAAAAAAATGAGGATTCATATCACCTATCCCAACTTGTTTGGAATGACGCATTTCTTTTTGTTGTTATTGTATTAAAAATATTTTATCACTCTTTTTTATCAAGAATTAAAAAATTATTTTAAATTAAGAATTAGGACTTTCTCATTCCGAAGAATTGGATTCTCTGGGCAATCTTTCACTCAAAAGGAACTTCCTATTAAAAGGAAAATAGTTCTTAGTTTTTTTGCATATATAGTAGACTTTAAAATAAATATTAGTTCATCTAAAATTTAAAATATTACCGGTGATTATAATCTTATCCGGTATACATTGTAGCAAAATGTAACTTTTCCAACAGGAAATAATCTTTTGAAGAAAAAATATAGCTATTGAAGGGCATTTTATCGTTTGTTAACTTAAGAATTTTTTTAGCTACAATTAGGATAGTTTCAATGCAATTTCATTGGACGGAAGGACTTCAAAGTGGATAATAAATATTTATTGTCCCTATATAGTCTCGGGAGGAAGCAAATGTTTAAAATATTAGAAATTTATCTACAGATATTTGTTTTACTCATAAATATTTGTAAAACATATACTTTTGTAAACTTATGGGCAAGTACACATATAGATTTGGTTTATGATATACACTACACTTCAATATTTTTAGACTTAAAATTACAACATAATTTTAATTAGTAAATTTCAGTTGTACGGGTACACGTTAAGTTGTAAAATGGATATTACTAACCTAAATCATGAATTTGATTATCCCTTGACTTCGTCCTGGTAATACATCACTAAGATTATCTAGCAAATATATGGGACTATTCAGTGATACAACCTTAGGCAACATATGTTAATATAATATATATAGCCAATGTTTCTATACAGCGGCAGAACTATAGTTCTGCTTACGGATTCGGCAATGTAACTGACCAAAAATAAAAGAATATTAATCAAATAAGGAAAGACTTTATAAACATAAGTTTAATTAATTTTAAAATTCTAAATATTAGGGAAATAGTTAAATGACAATTTAGTTTATTATCAAATTTATTTTAAGGCTATTTTGGTCATTTGACATTGTATTCATACTTTTATAATAATTAGTATCTATGAACGTGCATTGCACATTAATAATAACACGTGATGATTTAGATATTTATTTATATGAAGGAACAAAAAAAATTAATTATTGAGAGAAATTTTATGTATAATAGTACACAAATCATCTAAATGCCAAAAAATATTATTACATTAGCATAATGCATACAAAAACAACAACAACAACATCAACCCAGTAGTAATCCCACTAGTAGGGTTTGGGGAGGGTAGAGTGTACACAGACCTTATCCCTACCCCGGGGGGTAGAGAGGCTGTTTCCGGGAGACCCTCGGCTCAAAGACAAAAGATCTGTAACAGCAACAGAAACCAGTCAAATAGTATCAGCACCGTAAGAGACAACAAATAAGTGGAAGGACAATAAGTATGTTAATAATAAAATTGAAAAAATAAATATTGGAAATAAAAATCGTGTGATGAACAACAACCGCTAGCAGACCTAGACAAAACTCTATCAGGCTAGCTGGAAAAACGCCCAACTACCCCCTAACCTACAACTCTAATGCTCGACCCCCACACCTCCCTATCCAAGGCCATGTCCTCGAAAATCTGAAGTTGAGCCATGTCCTGCCTGATCACCTCGCCCCAATACTTCTTAGGTCGCCCTCTACCTCTTCTCGTACCTATCAAAGTTAACCGTTCACACCTCCTAACCGGGGCATCTAGGCTCCTCCTCTGCACGCGCCCGAACCATCTAAGCCCCGCTTCCTGCATTTTGACGTCCATGGGAGCCACGCCCACCCTCTCCCGAATATTGTCACGGCCCAATTTCACCTATAGGTCGTGATGGCGCCCAACACTATATCTAAGCAAGCCAACTAGTAATTTAAACACATGTTCAATTCTTTTTAAAATTAACCGAATAGTTAAACTCTTCTTACTTGCAATAATCAAGATAATGTGAAAAGATCTGGTAAATTAAAATAACCAAGAAAATAATTAAATCCAAAAATTCTACTAATGTGTGTGTCAAGACCTGTGTCACAAGTGTATGAGAATCTAGTAGATTATACAAAAATTCAAATACCGTCTGAAATAAAATAGACAGAATAAAGATTCAGGAAGAGGCACTGATTGTTGCAGAATGGCTCAGAAGGGAAGCTCACCATTAAGCCTCTGGATATCGTGGGTGCGCGCCGATAGGTCCAACTATAGCACATGTATCAGGCCCACCACAAAAAGTGCAGCAAGTGTAGCATGAGTATGTAAACAACGTGAACCCAGTAAGTATCAAGCCTAATCTCGAAGAGGTATAGGCGAGATGGTCGACTTTGACACTCACTAAGGGTCAATAATAATAAATAAAATTAAAATAAAAATATTTAAATCAACATGATTCACAGAGTTAACAATAATTTTATTTAACCAACAGAAATAATTAAATTCCTTCAAATGCAACAATTTCCAATCTATTAATAAAATTCACAACCTGCAATTAAAATATCAAGGTATCGTGTAATTATTATTATTATTATGCACGATTTCTGTCGAGGTCGTACGACCCGATGTAGAGTATCGTGTACACTGCCGAGGGACGTGCGGCGCGATCCATAGATGCATCTATACTGCCGAGGCGTTCGTCCCGCTCCACAATAAAGGATGACATTTTCTTATGTACCTCCAGAATGAGAGTATATTTATTATATGATTAATTCAAGAGGATGAGCAATTTTTTAAAAAAATTAATTAATTTAAACAAGTATATATGAGATTTCCATCTTTTACTAACTTTTCCTAAAATTTCACAATATAATTCAAATAATTTAATTAAATTAAGGATATAATTTACGCACATAATTCATGCTTTGAGTCCTAACTACCCGGACTTTAGCATAGATAGTAGCTACGTACGGACTCTCGTACCTCGTTTGTACGTAGCCCCCACAATTAGCAACGATTATTAATTTAATCACCTATAGGGTAATTTCCCCCTCACAAGAATAGACAATAGACTTACCTCAACTTGCTCCAATTTAATCCACTAGTAGGCCTTTTCCTCGATAATCCAACTCCATATGGCTCGAATCTAGCCAAAATAATTCGATACAATCACTAAAAATTATAGGAATCAATTTCATAAGAAAATACTATATTTTTCAATAAAAATATGAAATTAACTCAAACATTATCTGTAGGGCCCACGTCTCGGAATCCTGCAAAAGTTACGAAATATGAATGCACACTTAACCACGAGTCTACCCATACTAAAATTACTAAATTCCGATAACAATTTGGCCCTCAAATCCTCAAATCTATCCAAGAGGGGTTTTCAAACTTTTCCAACTTAATTCACCAATTAAATAATAACAATAGTGATGGATTCGGGTAATTTAACCAATATTGAGTTAAGAACACTTACCCCATTATTTTCTCTAAATAATTCCCAAATATCGCCTCAATCCGAGCTCCAAATCGGTAAAAATAGAAAATGGGCTCATTTTCTGAACTTAAAACTCTCTGCCCAGTGATTTCTTCTACGCGATCGCGAACTTCCTTACGCGATCGCGTAGCACAAATTTTTACTGCCCAAAAATAACCTTACGCGATCGCGGACTTGTCCACGCGATCGCAAAGTGCAAACTTACAGGCCTACGCGATCGCAAACCAATTCACGTGATCGCGAAGCACAAACGCGATCGCGAAGCACAAACGCATGGCTTCCCCTTCTGCTCTACTTACTCTATGCGAACACGACCTTCTTCACGCGTTCGCGAATACCAAACTCCCACACCTACGCGATCGTGGCCCTATTCACGTGATCGCGAAGAACAAAAATATTATTGCCTCAAACAAGCCTACGCGATCGCAAATTATCTCATGTGATCGCGTAGAACAAAGTCACCTCTGCCGGAATTACCCTATGAGATCGCAGACGAACTTACGCGATCGCGTATAAGGAAATCAGAAGAAAAATACCAACAGCTATCAGGAATCTCCCAAAGACCAAAAATGATCCGTTAGCCGTCTGAAACTCACCCGAGCCCCTCGGGACCTCAACCAAATATATCAACAAATCCTAAATTATCATACGAACTTAGTCGAAACCTCAAATCACATCAAATAACAATTAAACCACGAATCATACTCCAATTCAAGCTTAATGAAATTAAAACTTTCCAACTTCTACATTCGCTGTCGAAACCTATCAAATCAAGTCCGATTGACCTTAAATTTTGCACACAAGTCATAAATAATATAACAGAGCTATAAAAATTTTCTGAACTAGATTCCGACCCCGATATCAAAAAGTCAATTCCCCGGTCAAATTTCCAAACTTAAATTTCCGTTTTAGCCATTTCAAGCTTAATTTAACTACGGTCTTCCAAATAAAATTCTGAACATGCTCCTAAGTCCAAAATCACCATACGGAGCTATTGGAACCGCCAAATCCCGATTCCGGGGTCGTTTTCTCAAAATATTGACCGAAGTCAAACTTGGCCTCTTAAAGCCAAACTAAGGAACTAATTGTTTCGATTTCAACCCGATCACTTCCAAATTCTGAGCCAACCATCCTCTTAAGTCATAAATTAATAAAAGCACATACGAGGAGTTTTATTTTAGGGTAACGGGGTTCTAAAAGTCAAAATGATCGGTTGGGTCATTACAAATATCTTCATTCCTAATCTTATCTAGCCTAGTGTGCCCACACATCCATCTCAACATTCTCATTTCGACTACTTTCATCTTCTGGATATGAGAATTCTTGACTGGCTAATACTCAGATCCATACAACATAGCTGGTCTAACAACCACTCTATAGAACTTACCTTTAAGTTTTAGTGGCACCTTCTTGTCGTATAAGACTCCAGACACTAACCTTTATTTTCTCTAACCCACCCCGATACGGTGCGCTACATCCCCGTCGATCTCCTTGTCTCCTTGGATAATTGACCCTAAGTACTTGAAACTCTCTCTCTTAGAGATGACTTGCGAGTCAAGCATCACCTCCACGTCCGCTTCCCCCGACACCTCGCTGAACTTACACTCCAAATATTCCATCTTGGTCTTACTCAACTTGAAACCTTTAGACTCCAGTGCCTACCTCCATACCTCCAGTCTCTCATTCACGCCGCCTCTAGTCTCATCAATCAGAACTATATCATCAGCAAACAACATACACCATGGCATCTCCCCTTGAATACGGTGTGTCAGTGCGTCCATCACCAGAGAAAATAAGAACGGGTTGAGCGCAGATCCTTTGGGTTGGGTCATTACAAATATCTTCATTCCTAATCTTATCCAGCCTAGTGTGCCCACACATCCATCTCAACATTCTCATTTCGACTACTTTCATCTTCTGGATATGAGAATTCTTGACTGGCCAATACTCAGATCCATACAACATGGCTGGTCTAACAACCGCTCTATAGAACTTACCTTTAAGTTTTAGTGGCACCTTCTTGTCGTATAAGACTCCAGACACTAACCTCCATTTTCTCTACCCCACCCCGATACGGTGCGTTACATCCCTGTCGATCTCCTTGTCTCCTTGGATAATTGACCCTAAGTACTTGAAACTCTCTCTCTTAGAGATGACTTGCGAGTCAAGCGTCACCTCCACGTCCGCTTCCCCCGACACCTCGCTGAACTTACACTCCAAATATTCCATCTTGGTCTTACTCAACTTGAAACCTTTAGACTCCAGTGCCTACCTCCATACCTCTAGTCTCTCATTCACGCCGCCTCTAGTCTCATCAATCAGAACTATATCATCAGCAAATAACATACACCATGGCATCTCCCCTTGAATACGGTGTGTCAGTGCGTCCATCACCAGAGAAAATAAGAACGGGTTGAGCGCAGATCCTTGGTGTTGGGTCATTACAAATATCTTCATTCCTAATCTTATCCAGCCTAGTGTGCCCACACATCCATCTCAACATTCTCATTTCGACTACTTTCATCTTCTGGATATGAGAATTCTTGACTGGCCAATACTCAGATCCATACAACATGGCTGGTCTAACAACCGCTCTATAGAACTTACCTTTAAGTTTTAGTGGCACCTTCTTGTCGTATAAGACTCCAGACACTAACCTCCATTTTCTCTACCCCACCCCGATACGGTGCGTTACATCCCTGTCGATCTCCTTGTCTCCTTGGATAATTGACCCTAAGTACTTGAAACTCTCTCTCTTAGAGATGACTTGCGAGTCAAGCGTCACCTCCACGTCCGCTTCCCCCGACACCTCGCTGAACTTACACTCCAAATATTCCATCTTGGTCTTACTCAACTTGAAACCTTTAGACTCCAGTGCCTACCTCCATACCTCTAGTCTCTCATTCACGCCGCCTCTAGTCTCATCAATCAGAACTATATCATCAGCAAATAACATACACCATGGCATCTCCCCTTGAATACGGTGTGTCAGTGCGTCCATCACCAGAGAAAATAAGAACGGGTTGAGCGCAGATCCTTGGTGTAACCCCATAACCACAGGAAAAGGCTCTGAGTCCCCTCCCACAGTCCTAACCCGAGTCTTAGCTCCATCATATAAATCCTTTATCGCCCTAATATAAGCTATCGGCACAACTTTCACCTCCAGGCATCTCCAAAGAACGTCCCTAGGGACCTTGTCATACGCCTTCTCTAGATCAATAAATACCATGTGCAAATCCCTCTTCTTATCTCTGTACTTTTCCACCAACCTCCTGATAAGGTGGATAGCTTCCGTAATAGAACGACCCAACATGAATCCGAACTGATTTTCTGATATTGACACCGCCCTCCTTACCCTCCCTTCCACCACCCTCTCCCAAACTTTCATGGTCTGACTTAGTAACTTAATACCCCTATAGTTGTTACAATTCTGGATATCCCCTTTATTTTTGTACAGCGGGATCATCGTACTCCACACTCATCTGGTATCCTCTTTATCCTGAAAATAACATTAAACAGCTCAGTCAGCCACTCCAAACCTGCTCTACTCACATACCTCCAAAATTCTACTGGAATCTCGTCTGGTCCAGTCGCTTTGCCCTGGTTCATCTTACGCATTGCTCCCACGACCTCCTTCACCTCAATACGCCCATAGTTCCTAAAGTCTTGGTGACTCTCGGAGTGCCCCAATTCCCCTAACACGATGTTTCTGTCTCCCTCTTTATTCAGAACCCCCACATTAGCATAATGCATGAATTTAAAATAAAAGGACATCATCAAAACTTATACAAATGATCAATTTTGTCATGTTAGTTAGATAATTATGTATTATAATTTAAAGGTATTTAATGTGATGGTATCTTAACGAACACTTCTTTGTGAACAATATTGTTTTGTGTATGTTTCCTCCTAATGCTTTGGTTGCTCTATCTTAACCAAAATTCTTGTTGTTGATCATGATATCTCTCTTGAAAGTGCAACATATAGCTGTTCATGCAAGAAAACATATTGCGGTAAATATAGTTCAATATTTAGGATGTTTGTCCGTGTACTTTATTTGTTATATTTGCAAAACATATACTAAATATTATTTTCACACAAATTTAAAAGGATATTCCTTAGTTTCGGAAGATGAAAGTTGAATTCAGGGATAAAAATATACTTAGAAGTACACTGACCAGTATCATAATTTTTGCATGTATGACGTTATTCTCAGAACTTCTATATACCATTTGTGTGTTATTACATAAGCTATTCGGCGTATCTAAGTTTTTCAGTAGCATGACAGACAAAATTAATTTCAAAATTAATCTATATACAATGGAATATCAATTTCAACTTAGTCTACTATATATGCAGTGACACTAACATACGTAAGAAATAATAAACTTGACAACAAACATGTATGGTAGAAGGTCATTTGGTATTAAAGTATTTAAGTATTCTTCTTGGTAGCAATTATTAGTATTATTTTCTACTGAGTCAAAAACTGAAAAAATATTTTATTTTTATTATAAAACTTTTGCAATCAACTTTTTATTTAGTTGATCAAGATATTCATTTCTACTAGCTAAGATTTCTTTTTAATTCTATAATGCGATTTGCTCAAATTGCATTTTAATCTAATGATAGAAATATTTCTCTTATTAAATGCAATACTATTACCATTGGGATTGATAACCAAGTGTTCAGGAAAAATCAAATCATCTTTTATTGGATGCTCTTCTTCGTTTCCGACACGAAGCAAGAAGACACTGAATACTGGATCTGTTCTTACTTTATATTTTTTGTTAGTTGAATCTTTTTCATTTGAGGCCAGAAGTATAATTTTGGCAAGCTAGCTTTTACAGTCTCTGCTTTTGTCGATTTTGGAACTACTGGTAGTACTTGACAGAAATCATCTCCCAAACCATTAATTTTCCATCAAACGGTTCATTAATAAGAATTTCGGACAATTATTTCGATTGTTTAACACTTTGCCATAAGTGCTTCATTCCATATTATCAATTTTACTTTCCTTATAAATTTAGCACCATTGCTCTGCTTTGATATATTTGTGATGGTTATTTAAGTTGTTTGAAGAGATATATCAAATCTAAAGTGGGTGACTTCACAATAAAATCGTTATTGGTACAACACTTGCTATTATTGCTAATAGTGTCATGCTTCTTGATATGATTTTTCAAGTAATGCATGACATAGAAATATTATTTCAATTCCGTCGGAGGCATCTACAAAGAACAATCCCGTTATACCAGAGTCCACTCTTTATAATATAGTCTTGAAAACTTATTTTGAATAGAATTTAGCTTTGATTGTGCTATTTTAGTCACTTGTATAGCATTTTGATTCTTAATAATATACTAACCTTTTTATTTTGTGTTCTAACGCTCTTTTTATGGAATAAATTTATGTATCCTAAGATATTTTTAACTTGAATAAGAATTTTACGCATATGATAAATTTAAAAAATAATTGAATTTGATTCTCTTGCTAAATAATTAATTAAAAGATTTAATTATTTGGCTTTAACATAAAAAATAATTTATTCTATGTTGATTCAGATCTTAATATTAGTTCATCTCTTGTTTTGAATATGTAATCTTAATTATAATTTTATCCATTATAAATTTTATTTTCAAAGAGTAAAATGTTGATATGACATTTCACTTTTAGATCTTTATGATTGTAGAATCATTAGTGGTATTGACTCTTACCAACCATTGTTTTCTCTCTTTCTCACACATTTATATTCTTAAATATTTTCTTAATTGTTGTTTAATAATTGGGTATTTTTCAATATTACACGAAAATTTGATTAAAAAAAATTATTTGAGTAGGAAAATAGTTCAAATATAATATAAAAATATATTATCGTGGGGGTAGTTTTTTCTCAATTTTAACTCTTTATGCAGTCCATTTAATATACTTTTATTTTTTTTGGTATTGGACATTATGGAATGATAATGTATTGCCAATACGGAGGATTCTTATGAAATTGATTTTATTAAACCTTCCTACATATTTTTAATAAGAATTTAACAGACATAATTTTATTTATTTTAAAATCTTAAATATCAAAAATTAGCAAAGAAGGTATTAAAGTCCAAAAAATAGGTTATTTCAGTTATGTCTTTTCCCTATGAGTTCTTCCTCTTAATATTTTAGGGCTATTTTGGAATATTAATATTGTATTTATAATTTTATAATAAAATATGCTCTCCTTTTTCTAAATGGATTCGGACAATATAATACATTCTTAAATTAAATTAGTAATAGGATGTTATAATACGTTTTCGAATTAAATTAGTAATAGGAATTTTTAAAAAGTATATCCTAAACATAATAGAATTACATGACTAAAGATATTTACTTGTTCAGTTTTATATGAATTAGACCGCCCGAAAGTAATTATACTAATAGAATTCCTAAAGGTAATCATTTAGGATTCCTAACGTGTAGTATTATGTCCTAAAACTAATAGAATTATAAGGATAATATCTAAAATTCTGGTTATGTTCTTTTATTATGAGTTATTATGCTTAATATTATAAGGTTATTTTTATAAACCGACATTGTATTAATACTTTTATAATAACTAGTCTCTATGTTCGTGCGATGCACGAAATATCTTAGCTAAACATTAAGCACGTACCAAAAGTAATAAACTTTTAATTCCAAAAATTGCTTGTTAGTAAATATGTACGAAGTTCAATAATTAGTTTCTTAAAATAAAAAAATATAATATATATAATTCAAACCACTCATTAATAAAGTTTTAGCACAATTAAAGGATGAGATCTGTTTCGAGTATATATTTTCAAGTTATTATATTAAAATTGGTTAAAAGTTGACTAACTTGATAGCAATATAGATAGGAGCTTTAATATGTTTTTATATTTGTTACGCATTTCCTTAACATGGTTATCTCCTCATAACATTTGTGTTATAGATTTTTCATTTCAGAGTATTCAACGCATAAAATATTCCTTTTTTGATATTGATGCATCAATTAACTTTATATTATAGAATTATTTATATAAGTTTAGTCAATTTCAAAGTTCAAAATATAAGGTAAGGGATTGTATAATTAAATTTTAAATTTTTAAGTATTAAAAGTTTTATTTAGTTAATTTTAAAGCTTAAATATTAGGAAAAACAATTGGACAACAATTTTAAGTCAAAACTATTTTTAAAGGTGAGGGGACAAACAGTGTTAGCCTTATAATTCACGGGCTTTCTTTTTTCTTCCTTATTTTTCCCTTTCCTTCCCACTTATGGTATTAAGAATATTTGAGTCTTAGCCGGTTATTGGTTTCGATTAATTATGTATTTTAGTTTTGATTCAAATGAACACATAACGAATAAATAGTGTCAAAAGAATTTAATATAATTTTTCTCTTTCAGTTATGTATTTTTTTGTGACCACAATGCTAATGACATCTCATTAATCCGATTATTTGAATTGTATAAAGCACATGAAAAACTGATAAATTACATATTGGAGTTTCACTTTCACTTGGACTCAAAGACCCTCTAGCTTGGCGTCATCAGTTGCTATTGATCTATTATACCTTACACATACGTGATGTGTCCTCTTTCCATCCCTCTTCTGCCGAATGCAACAAATATGGCCAAGATAATTATTTAAACACACACACACACACACACACACACACACATATATATATATATATATATATACACACACTAAATAGACCATCGTTGACGTTTCATAAAATAAATAAATATTCAACTTGAGATGCATGAATTTACACTATATTTTTAGGAAAAATACATAAGTACCCCGACTTATAGTCGGATTTCCAAAGGCTTAACTCCGATCAAATTGCTTTTATAAGAAATATTAAATAATAATAATAATAATAATAGATAAATAAGAAAATATTTATTTTGACAATATCAATGTCTTATTATTTGGTAAGATAAGTTTTAAATCAAATATAGGTGCTACAATGCAAAAATTAACCAAGTAGATCTCTACCAAACATTCGTTTCACAAATATAATTTAAGAATTGTGATGAAATTCTAAAAAAGCGAGAGATGGATATACCCATTACTCATTAGAGGAGGGCCTAAACTAGTTTAATTTTTTTATACATATTAAAAATACATAAACCTTTAGAGACTTTAAGGTGGCAAAATCATATTCATAAAGTGATGAGAAGTCTTTTTTTTTTCCAGAAGTGATAATAAATTTTGAACACTATACTTTACAGCAAAAAATTTCCTTAATTAGCAGCAAAGGAAATCAAACTTGTAAAAAAATAGCCGAGTATAAAATTTTGGCAAATAAAAATCGTGATAAACTCCATACCATTTAAAAGAGTCTTTGCCAATCGCCATCAAGTGCACTTGTGATATTTGCCAAATCTTTTCTGCAGAACCAAAGACACAAACAAAAAGAAATTAAACGCAAAACTTACATCTTCATAGACAAAAAATAATATTTTCTCATATTAATTTGTCCGTGTGTTATCTTTCAACGAAGAATCATCTCTTCCAATTAAGGTTCCGCACATAAAAGTTACAAAAACCAATATATTTATGTATGTTTACATTCATGTACGTTATGTTCACATACACCTAACCCAACCCATCCACCTTCAACAGAGAAGGGAAGCACGAGAGACTTGCGTTTATATAGTATGTAGTCACATAGGTTTATATTCACATGCATCCGATAGGAAAAAATAAATAGAACTAAACCAACTCAACCAAACATGTCATGACCCAATTTCACCTATAGGTAATGATGACGCCCAACATCACCGCTGGCAAGCCAACTAGTGAATTAATCATATATTTCCTCTTTTAATAAATTTTCGAGTAATTAAACTTTCCTTACCAAGCAGAAATAAATAATTCTTTCATAATTTAATAATTTTTAATAAATCGTTTATCTTCACAAGCTGCAATAAAATGTCAAAGCATCGTGTAATTGTTATTATTAAGCACAATTTATGCCGAGGTCGTACGGCCCGATCCAGAGTGACGTGTACACTGCCAAGGGACGTGCGACACGATCCATAGATGCATCTATCTATTGCCGATGCGTTCGGCCCGCTCCACAAGAAGAGAAGGATACTTTATAAGCATTTGACTTAAATATTACTGAGGTTTTTTACAAAAATAATACAAAGTTCATTAACGATCTTCCACAATTTCTCCAACAAATACTAATATAATTTAGGCTTTCTTTTAAATTAACAAGTATGATGCAAAATTTCCAAATAATTCATGAATTGAGTCCTAAAACTACCCGAGCAATAGCATAATAGTAGCTACGCACGGACTCTCGTCACCTCGTACGTACGTAGCTCCCACAATTAGAAACAAATATTTATTTAAAATACCTATGGGATAAATTTTCTCTTACAAGATTAGACATGAGACTTACCTCGTCTCAAAGCTCACTTCCCGATCACAATTTCGCGTTCAAGCCTCTTATATAATTTAATCAATACATACTCAATATTTCATAATTTATCTATTAGAGTAATTACCCAACCCAATTTGGCAAAATTTCTAAAATTCACCCCCACGTGCCCGGATTCCGGAAATGTTTGGAGACAATCGTCACCCATAACCTCAAGAACTCAAATATATAATTTTCATCCTATTCCATAACCATTTTTCATGGTTAAAATCTCATTTTTATCAAAACTTAGATCTTTCATCTAAACCCTTGATTTTCACAATTTACATGTTATAATCTACCCATAATCTATGTATTTAACTACCAATAGGTAGAATTTGCTTACCTCAAAGTTGCTAGGTAAACATCCCTCTCAAGAAGCTCCCAAATCGCCCAAGAATGGAGAAAAATGGGTCAAAAATACTCAAACCCCTACTTAAATGAAGGTTCTGCCTCATGTAATTTTCGCACCTGCGGAGACATTACCGCACCTGCGATTCCGCACCTGCGGATAAATCCTCGTAGATGCATTTTCCCCGTACTGGCTAGACTCCGCACCTGCCAAAAAAAGGACCGCTTCTGCGTGTCCGCAGGTGTGACCCATCATCCGCACCTGCGCTTTTCCCCGCTTCAGCGGTCGATTCCTTCGCACCTGCGCCTTCGCAGGTACGGTCCCTGGCTCGCTCCTGCGGTCCCTGGGCTGCCCTATGCTGGTCCGCTTCTGTGGCTTTTGGCTCCCTTCTGCGAGCTCACACCTACGGCTAGCCAAGCGCATGTACGATTGCAACAGAAGCTCGAAGCTTCAACTGCTGCTACTAAGTCTAAACTTGGTCCGAGCCTCGCCCGATTAACTCCCGAGGCCCCCGGGGCCCCGTCCGAACATACTAAAAAGTTTGAAATCATAAAAAGGACTCACTGGAACTCTCGGAACGCATAAAACAACATCAAAACTAAGAATCATACTCCCAAACTAAATTGATTCAACTTAGAAATTTTAAATTCTTCAAACTTACTCCGAACGCGCCGAAACATACTTAAACTACTCAGAATGACACCAATTTTTTTGTGCAAGTCTTAAATCACCATATGAAACTATTACCATACTCCGAATTGCAAACGAACCTCAATTACTCCAAAACCAACTCCAAACCAAATTTAAAGAACTTTAAAACCTTAAAAGAGCCAACTTTCACTATTATGCGCCGAAACGCTCTAATGTCATCCAAAACTCGATTCGAACATACGCCCAAGTCCAAAATCATCATACAAACCTATTGGACCTGTTAAATTCCGATTCCGAGGTCGTTTACTCAAAACATTGACCAAAGTCAAACTTACCCCTTTTAAGACCAACTAAGGAACCGAGTGTTTCGATTTCAACCCGAACCATTGTGACCGATTGATTGAGCTTGGTTCGAGGTAAGTGGCTTGCCTAACTTTGTGTAGGGAAAATCCCCTTAAGATTTGAAACTATTATGCTATGTGAGCGCCGTGTACATGAGGTGACGAGTACGTACACAGGCTAGTTGTGGAAAACTCGATTTTCTTACTGAGCAGCAACATGTTTTCCTGTTATTTTGAGTTATACCATTTTAATGAGTACTAATCTATTTTTAGTTCTTAATTGAGTTATTCCAATATGTGTAGATATCATGTTTAGTCTAATACAACATGTCTACGTATTTTAATTATTTATGTGAATTATGTGCAGCATCTTGGAGTCTCATTTAGGGGAACGGGGTTCTAGAAGGCAAAACAACTGGTTGGGTCGTTACATTCTCCACCTATTAAACAAGCGTTCATCCTCGAACGGGTTTAGAATCATACCTGGAGTGCTGAATAAGTGTGGATATTTACTACGCATGTCCTTCTTGGCCTCTCAAGTCGCTTCCTTGACTGGTTGGCCCCTCCACTGAACGTTTACCGCAGAAATCTTCTTGGACCTCAACTAGAAAACCTGCCTATCAACAATGGAAACTGCTTCCTCTTCATAACCCAAGCTCTCATCTAGCTGAACTGTGTTGAAGTCTAACATATGTGATAGGTCGGCATGATACCTCCAGAGTATAGATACATGAAAAGTCGGATGAACAACTGATAGACTAGGAGGCAAAGCAAGCTCGTAAGCAACCTCCCCAACTCGTCTCAGCATCTCAAATGGGCCTATAAACCTTGGACTCAACTTGCCTTTCTTCCCGAATCTCATGATTCCCTTCATCGGCGAAACCTTCAAGAGAATTTTCTCACCCGCCATAAATGATAAATCGCGCGCTTTCTGATCCGCATAACTCTTCTATCTGGACTGTGCTGTACGAAGTCGCTCCTGAATCAACTTTACTTTGTCCACGGTATCTTTCACCAAATCAGTACCATATAACTTAGCCTCGCTGGGCTCAAACCATCCGATGGGCGAACAACATCGTCGACAAAATAAAGCTTCAAATGGAGCCATCTCGATGCTAGATTGGTAACTGTTGTTATAAGCAAACTCGTCCAAAGGCAAGAAACAATCTCACTGACCTCCGAAGTCAATCATGCATGCCCTGAGCATATCCTCCAAGATCTAAGCTGTCCGTTCTGACTGTCCGTCGGTCTACGGATGAAAGGATGTGCCGAGCTCTACACGGGTCCCCAATTCACTCTGTATGTCTCTCCAGAAATGTGAAGTAAACTGAGGGCCTCTATCTGATATGATGGAAATTGGCACACCATGCAACCGAACTATCTCCTGAATATAAATCTGGGCCAACCTCTCTGAAGTATACGTAGTCACAACCGGAATGAAGTGTGCCGACTTGGTCAACCTGTCAAAAATGACCCAAACTGCATCAAACATTCGCAAGGTCAGCGGCAGCCCAACTACGAAGTCCATAGTAATGCGCTACTATTTCCACTCCAGGATATAGTCATCTGCTGAAGTAGGCCACCTGGCCTCTAATGCTCATACTTAACTTGCTGGCAATTTAGGCACCTAGATACATACTCAACTATGACTTTCTTCATCCGCCGCCACCAATAATGCTGCCTTAGGTTGCGATACATCTTCGTAGCACCTAGATAAATAGAATACCGAGAACTGTGTGCTTCTTCTAGGATTTTTTTCCTCAGCCCATCAACGTTAGGAACACATAGGCGACCCTGGAGTCGCAGAACACCATCTTCTCCGATAATAACTTCCTTGGCACCACCCCTTAGTACTGTCTCTCGAAGAACCAACAAGTGTGGGTCATCAAACTGGCGAGTCTTGATCCGCTCAAATAGTGAAGACTTGGCAACTACATATGCAAGAACTCGACTGGGCTCTGAAATATCTAGCCTTATATGTTTGTTAGCCAAGGACTGAATTTCCAAAGCTAATGGCCTCTCCTCTGCTGAAATGAAGGCCACACTACCCATACTCTCCGCATTTCTGCTCAAGGCATCTGCAACTACATTTGCCTTGCCTGGATGATAAAGGATGGTAATATCATAATCTTTCAGTAACTCGAGCCACCTGCGCTGTCTCAAATTGAGATCCCTCTGCTTGAACAAATGCTGCAAGCTGCGATGATCGGTGTAAACCTCACAAGATACTCCATAAAGATAATGCCTCCAAATTTTAAGAGCGTGAACAATCGCAGATAACTCCAAATCATGTACCGGGTAATTCTTCTCGTGGGACTTTAGCTAACATTAAACATATGCAATAACTCGCCCCTCATGAATCAACACACAACCCAGGAGAACATGTGAAGCGTTGCAATACACTGTATATATCCCCGAACCGTAAGGCAACATTAAGACCGATGCTAAAGTCAATGTTGTCTTTAGCTTCTAAAAGCTCACTTCACAATCATCGAACCATCGGAACGGAGCACCCTTCTGGGTTAATTTGGTCAAAGGTGATGCAATAGATGAAAAGCCCTCCACAAACCGACGATAATAACCTGCTAACCCCAGAAAACTCCTGATCTCGGTCGCCGAGGTGGGACAGTGCCAATTCTGAACTGCCTCGATCTTTTTGGGATCAACTTTAACACCCTCGCCCGATACAATATGTCCCAAGAACGTTATAGAGTCTAGCCAAAATTTCACACTTGGAGAACTTAACATATAGCTTTTGTTCCCGCAATGTCTGAAGCACCACTCTTAAATGCTGCTCGTGCTCCTCCATACTACGCGAGTATATCAAAATGTCATCAATGAAGACAATGACAAACGAGTCAACACACGCCGCCGGTGTGTTAGTCAAATCAAAGGACATCACCAGAAACTCATAATGGCCATATATAGTCCGAAAAGCAGTCTTCAAAACATTAGAATCCTGAATTTTCAACTGATGGTACCCCGATCTCAAGTCGATCTTAGAGAATACCCTGGCACCCTGCAACTGGTCAAACAAATCATCAATACGCGGCAATGGGTTCTTTTTCTTAATGGTAACTTTGTTCAACTGACGGTAATCAATGCACATCCGCATAGTCCCATCCTCCTACTTCACAAATAATATCGGTGCGCCCCAAGGCGACACACTCGGCCTGATGAACCCCTTTGCTAATAACTCCTCAAGTTGTTCCTTCAACTCCTTCAACTCTTTTGGAGCCATACGGTACGGTGGGATCGATATAGGCTAGGTACCTGGAGCCAAATCAATACAGAAATCAATATCAGGATCTGGTGGCATGCCTGCAAAGTCAGAAAGAAACACATCGAAGAACTTCCGAACTACAGGCATTGAATCAATCACCGGTGTCTCTGCAGTAGTGTCCCTAACATAGGCCAGATAAGCCAAACAACCCTTCTCGACCATGTGTCAATCCTTCAGAAAGGAAATGGCCTAATTAGATGCGCTGACAGACGAACCCTTCCACTCCAACCTAGGTAACTCTGGAATCGCCAAGGTAACAGTCTTGGCATGAAAATCTAGGATGGCATGGTACAGAGATAACCAGTCCATGCCCAGGATAATCTCAATGTCGGCCATCTTAAGAAGTACAAGATCTGCTCTAGTTTCATAACCACAGAATGTAATAATGTAGGACATGTAGATCTGATCCACAACAATAAAATCGCCCGCAAGAGTGGACACATAAACAGGAGTACCCAAGGACTCACGAGAAACGCCCAGGAAATGAGCAAATAGCGATGACACATAGGAATATGTAGACCCTGGATCAAATAATACTGAGGCATCTTTGCCGTAGACAGAAATAATACCTGTGATCGTGGCATCTAAGGCCTCTGCATCTGGTCTGGACGGAAAAATATAGAACCAAGCTGGAGCGCCACCTGGATAGCCTCTACCTGGCTGGCCTCCACCTCTAAGACAACCCCTACCTACCTGCCCTCCGCCTCTAGGCGGCCGGACGGCTGGTGGGGCAACTGGTGCGGTAATCATGGGTTGCTGACCCTGCTGCACTGGCCTACCCCAAAGCATGGGGCAGAACCTCCGCATATAATTGGAATCCTCGCATTCAAAACAACCCGTCGGTACGGTGGACTGCTGACATGAAGTCTAGCCCTGATGACCTGAATACCCACTGGAGGAACCCTGAATAGCTGGTGGGCGGTAATAACTCTCTGGCATAGCATTGAAATAAAGTCGCACTGGAGCACCCCAAGGAGGCGGTGGTGCTGGGTATGAGGGCTTTCTGGACTGACCTCTCACGAACTGACCTCTACCCCCAACCGGGGCACCTCTGAACTCTCCAGAATATCGAAACCGCTTATCTCTCATAGCCTGCTCTCGGCTACGCTGACGCATACCCTCAATCCTCTGGGCTATCTCTAAAACCAGCTCATAAAAAGTTCCCATCTCAACCTCTCGGACCATAGTGGCCTGAATACCAGTGTGCAAACTCGCAACAAACCTCCGTACTATCTATGCATCAGTAGGTAATATCATAAGTGCATGGCGAGACAACTCAGAGAACCTCGCCTCATAATCGGTCACTGACATCTGACCCTCCTGGAGCTACTCGAACTGAAACTGCAACTCTTCCCTCTGGGAGGGTGGCATATACCTATCCAGGAAGATACGGGTGAACCTGTCCCAAGTCATGGGACGAGAAGCTGATGGTCTGCCAAGCAGATAGGACTGCCACCATCCACGGGCCCTGCCCTCCAGCTGAAAGATAGCAAAGTCTACCCCATGGGACTCCAATATCCTCATGTTGTGTAGTCTATCCCTGCACCGATCAACGAAGTCCTAGGGATTCTCATGTCGCTCACCCCAAAGACAGGAGGATGTAGTATGGTCCATCTGTCCAATAGCTTTTGCGGCTCTCCGACCGTAGCTGGTCTAGGCTTAGGGGTAGCTACTGCCACTGGATGGGCTCCGCCTATGGGTAGTGTACCCTGGGCCTGATATACCGCAGATGCATGCCTATGAGCCTACGCGGTAGGGGTCTGTGCTCCCCCTCCCGCCTGAGATATGGCTGGGTATGCCGAAAATAAACTGGCCTGAGTCATAGTATCCATGAACCGCAGCATACGGCCCATGACCTCCTGAAAGCCTAGTGCGGACGTGAAATCCACCTGGGCTTGCTCTGTTGTAGGCACCTTGCCTTGTTCCTCAATAACAGGATCCTCTGTTGGATCCACTGGTGGCATAGCTGGAGTAACCGTGGGACATCCTCATATCCTACCACGGGCTGGAGCCCTCCCTCGGCCTCTGCCTCGGCCTCTAACAACAGGGGGAGCACCTCTTCCCTAGTCTAGAACGTCGGTAGAGTGCGTTCTCACCATCTGTGAGAGAATAAGAGAAAAATACTTAGCATCACATCAACTGCACGATAGGAGATGAACCCTATAGCCTCTCGAAGATAGGTACAGACGTCTCCGTACCGATCCGCAAGACTCTATTAGGCCATGCTCATAACTTTGTGAGACCTTCGTGAACCTAGTGCTCTGATACCATATTTTCACAACCCAATTTTACCTATAGGTCGTGATGGCGCCCAACATCACTGCTAGGCAAGCCAACTAGTGAATTAAACATATATTTCCTCTTTTAATAAATTTTCGAGTAATTAAACTTTCCTTAACAAGCAGAAATAAATAATTCTTTCATAATTTAATAATTTTCAATAAATCTTTTATCTTCACAAGCTGCAATAAAATGTCAAGCATCGTGTAATTGTTATTATTAAGCACGATTTATGCCGAGGTCGTACGGCCCGATCAAGAGTGACGTGTACACTGCCGAGGGATGTGCGGCACGATCCATAGATGCATCTATCTACTGCCGATGCGTTCGGCCCGCTCCACAAGAAGAGAAGGATACTTTATAAGCATTTGACTTAAATATTACTGAGGTTTTATACAAAAATAATACAAAGTTCATTAACGATCTTCCACAATTTCTCCAACAAATACTAATATAATTTAGGCATTTTTTAAAATTAACAAGTATGATGCAAAATTTCCAAATAATTCATGAATTGAGTCTTAAAACTACCCGGACAATATCATAATAGTAGCTATGTACGGACTCTCGCCACCTCGTACGTACGTATCCCCCACAATTAGAAACAAAAATTTGTTTAAAATACCTATGGGGTAAATTCCCTCTTACAAAGTTAGACAAGAGACTTACCTCGTCTAAAAGCTCACTTCCCTATCACAATTTCCCGTTCAAGCCTTAATTTGGTGCCGAAAAATCCGAAACTAGTCAAATATTATATAATTTAATCAATACATACTCAATATTTCATAATTTATCTATTAGAGTAATTGTCCAACCCAATTTGGTAAAATTTTTAAAATTTACCCCGGGCCCACGTGCCCGGCCCATAACCTCAAAAACTCAAATATATAATTTTTGTCCCATTCCATAACCATTTTCGTGGTTAAAATTTCATTTTTATCAAAACCTAGGTTTTTCATCTAAACCCTTGATTTTCATAATTTACATGTTATAATCTACCCATAATCTATGCATTTAACTCACAATAGGTAGAATTTACTTACTTGAAAATTGCTAGGTGAACACCCCTCTCAAGAAGCTCCAGAATCGTCCAACAATGGAGAAAACTGGGTCTAACATTCTCAAACCCCGACTTAAATGAAGGTTCTGCCTTCTGTGATTTTCGCACCTGCGGAGACATTACTGCACATGCGGATAAGTTCTCGCAAATGCGTTTTCCCCCAACTGGCCAGACTCTGCACCTGCGGACAAAAGGACTGCTTCTGCGCATCCGCGGGTGCGACCCATCTTCCGCACCTGCGCCCTTCCCTGCTTCTGCGGTCGATTCCTTCGCACCTGCGCCTTCGCAGGTGCGGTACCTGGCTCGCTCCTGCGGTCCCTGGGCTGCCCTATGATGGTCCGCTTCTGCGGCTTGTGGCTCGCTTCTGCGTGCTCGCCAAGCGCAAGTGCGATTGCAACAGAAGCTGGAAGCTTCATCTGCTGCTCCTAAGTCCAAACTTGGTCCGAGCCTTATCCGATTAACTCTCGAGGCCCCCGATGCTCCCGGGGCTCCGTCCGAACATACCAACAAGTTTGAAATCATAAAACGGACTCGCTCAAACTCTCAGAACATATAAAATAATATTAAAACTAAGAATCATACCCCAAACCAAATTGATTCAACTTAGAAATTTTAATTTCTTAAAACTTACTCCGGACGCGCCGAAACATACTTAAACTACTCGGAATGACACCAAATTTTTCGTGCAAGTATTAAATCACCATACAGAACTATTCCCATGCTTCAAATTCTAAACGGACCTCAATTACTCTGAAACCTACTCCAAACTAAATTTAAAAAATTTTAAAATCTTCAAAGAGCCAACTTTCACTATTAGGCGCCGAAACACTCTCGGTTCGTCTAAAACTAGATTCAAACATATGCCCAAGTCCAAAATCATCATACGAACCTATTGGAACCGTCAAATCCCAATTCTGAGGTCGTTTACTCAAAGCGTTGACCGAAGTCAAACTTACCCCTTTTAAGGCCAACTAAGGAATGCGTTTCGATTTCAACCCGAACCCTTTCAATTCCTGAACTAACCATCCCCGCAAGTCATAAAATAGTAAAAGCACATACGGGAGTCTTATTTAGGGGAACGAGGTTCTAGAAAATAAAACTATCGGTTGGGTCATTACAAAACACAACCGTAAGTAGAGAAGGATATAAAGCAGTGGAATATTACTGAAAGTGAAACTATTACCGAAGCTCAAACAACTCCTTGGTACTGAATCTTTTTTCTTCTTTAAATATTCAGGCACAACTCTTTTTTCTTGGTAACCCTATAAATATTCTGGCACAAATTTCTCTGACTATGTTACTAAACACGTCTTATAAGCATTTGTAATATGAATCGTAATAGTAAATAACTTCGTAAAAGAATATGAATCCTAGTGTGTATCATATACAAATTCTTGTTATTACAATTCTATCAGATATGGAATAATTTCTTTTGGAGAAATATTTAATATTGAGGGGCATAAAAGTCCCTTAATATTTTAGGTACATTTTTGTCGCCTAATATTTAGCATAAATTATTCGTACTTTTATAACAACATAGAATAGATATAAATATAGATATAGATATAGATATAGATAGATATAGATATAGATATAGAAATAGATATAGATTTAGATATAGATATAGATATAGATATAGATAGATATAGATTAGTTCCTACGTACGTGCGTTGAACGTAAATCTTAATTCAATTATACTATATAGGAAAAACAATTGTAACACAATTGTCTTAGTACAAAACCTCGTTGAATTGGAATTTTTGTTATATATATATATATATATATATATATATATATATATATATATATATATATATATATATATATATATATATATATATTCGTTGAAAAATATTATCATTCTTTCTTTGAATGAGAGCAATAACCTCACTGAACAATATTTTTTGTCAGATCTCCGTAGTTCATAAGCTTATTTCTCGTGTGTCCAAAGATGAAGATGAAAATATAATTTATTTATTTTTGAATGTGAACCAAATTTAAAGAATACATATTTTTAAATCTGTATTCCTTTCTTTTTCCTCGTTATATTAGAAGCAACTTATTTAATATTATCGAACAACATCTTCTTATGATATAGAGATAAAATATATAATTGGAGAATGACATCTTTTTTGTTATGGTTTCTTTTCTCTTTCTTTTTATTTTTTGTTTTCACTATCTATATCTATAAGGTAGGGGTAAGGTCTGCGTACACACTACCCTCTTCAGACCCAACAATGTGGGATAATACTGGGTATATTGTTGTTATTGTTGTATCTATGTCTATATTTATATCTATATTATATTAAAAACAGGAAGGCCATTAATAAAATATAATATCGTTTATCTTTTTTACCTTCTAAAAATGAATTTCGCATTGGATAAAATAATTATTTAAATAATTTTTTTAATATTTAGAATTTTATAATCAACTAAAGTTTTATTACTAATCTTTTCTTATTGAAGTAGGTAGGAAGTTTATAATATAAATATATATTAATTTGGGATTCTGCATGGAAAATAAAGATACCATGTATAAAAAACGGAAGTCAAATCTCTTCAAAAATCAATTAAAATTTTGCATATAATAGAACTTTCAAATCCGCCAAATTTTGTGTACTTACGTGTTGTAATAAATAACCGCCGCTAAAGAGAGATCCTAATTTGCAATGGATTCTAATGCAAGAACTCATCCTAGCGTGTACTATTTCTAGTTTTGTCCTTTTCATACTATATTTTGTAAATGCTAATGTAAATAATTAAGGGTATAAAAGTCGATCAATATTTTAGAGATATTTTTATTGTTGATATTTAATATAGAATATTCGTGCTTTTATAATTTATATATATATATATATATAAAGAACGTATTTGTCAAGTCTAATTTTAGAATTGGACGTATAGCACAAGTAAACCACCGTCTTATAAACTTCAAGACCAATGTTATCTCGATTGTTTGTAGGAAAAGGTTAATATGTACAACGTGTCGGTGTATAAATATCTCATATGATCATATGTTCTCAAAGGGGAAATATCCATTGGAATATTAAAAATTATCTCTTGCCACAATATGTGTACGCTGTGCACCGATTTGGGATTAGATTGGGTAATAAGTATTTGTAGTTTTGTTTTTGGGTTCCTAGAATACGGCTTGAGACGCGAACACATAATTCAGCTACATGTCTATATGCGTAAACAGGTCACGGTGTATTGATCAATAGAGGAACAAATTTTCCTTTCAAAAAATTTGTAAGCCAAAAATGGTCATAATTATCTGCAATTTATAGATTAGCTTATTATCTTTAGAGCTAGATTCTTTGAGGAAAATACACTTCCATAATTTGATCAGCTCAGATACTTTGATATTAGGCACTTTGATACTTTGATACAACTCAGATACACTTCCAAAATGAATCAACTCAGATACTTTGATATTAGGCACTTTGATACTTTGATACAACTCAGATACACTTCCAAAATGAATCAACTCAGATACTTTGATATTAGGCACTTTGATACTTTGATACAACTCAGATACACTTCCAAAATGAATCAACTCAGATACTTTGATATTAGGCACTTTGATACTTTGATACAACTCAGATACACTTCCAAAATGAATCAACTCAGATACTTTGATATTAGGCACTTTGATACTTTGATACAACTCAGATACACTTCCAAAATGAATCAACTCAGATACTTTGATATTAGGCACTTTGATACTTTGATACAACTCAGATACACTTCCAAAATGAATCAACTCAGATACTTTGATATTAGGCACTTTGATACTTTGATACAACTCAGATACACTTCCAAAATGAATCAACTCAGATACTTTGATATTAGGCACTTTGATGTCAAATTTAATGCTAATAATGCATATACGTTAAAAGTTATTAAGGGAAGACAAACTTGGGCATCCTCTCCTAACTCCTAAGTCGATGACATGACTGTTAGAATTAGAAGGAAGTGATAGCTGCTGTTATATGCATTTCATCAATATCAAAACTTTCGCAAAATAAATTTAATTGCCCGGGCCTTAATTTTTCTGAGAATTTGTTTAAATAAATATGTAGTTGGCTAATGATAAGCAAGACACAATTCTGAAAATCACGACGAAATTTGATTATCTGTCAGAAGATGGAATTATCATGTCTCAATCATAAATAATTAGGGTCCTATGTATGTAAAGAATAGATCAGATGATGACATGGATGGGACCTGAATTATACTTGGGGGAATATTAAATCAAATAATAGAGGGGCTCTACATAAAACATCATTTTGTTGAAGGCTTGAATGTCATGTTTCTGGTATAAGATCTTTGATTTGCTCATGAAAAGGTAAAATTGGAGCCACGTATTTGTATTTTTGCGGCCTATTCAAAGCACTTTCGCTTATTTTTCGCCACTATGCATGTAAGAGAGCCCTTCCGGCCTTATCTGGCAACACGGCTTCAACGCAAAGCCATGCTCATGAAATGGATGGTTCAAATATATTTACACAAAGGGTCTGTTTGGTGAGAAGTAAAATATTTTCTTAGAAAATATTTTCATGAAAAATGAGTGGTTTTATTATTTATTTTTTCTTATTTGGTTGGTGAGTGAAAATCTTTTTTCGTAAAATATTTTTTAGTGTTTGGTCAAAGAGTAAAAAATATTTTTTTATACTACTCTCCTTCCTCCAGGTCCCCATGTT